>JASDDO010000031.1:579618430-579691159 GCA_030015575.1 Agapanthus africanus | reverse complement strand
ACGTGTTATCTAGTTGTATCATACGTAGTCATGGACGTATAAAAGGTTATTACAGATAGATACATGTGCATCCGTGCATTAACCGTGTTCCGATATTCGTTACAGTTTCACATTTGGTTATCTATTATGCATATGCATCAAATGACATGTTCACGACACACTACTTAACTTGTTACTTGGATCTACTTGCTAATGCCAACAATCTTGACGTGTTGTCCTGACGGACGTAACTTGTTGTCTGCATAGAAAAGACATGTACCTGCTTGATCCTGTGTTGGCATTAGATCTATATTGGCAATACCTGACTTGAACACAAACCTGGGGGTAAAGGGGAAATCAAGAATGTAACCGAAACGTAACTTTAGAGGGTATTATTACATGTTTGCCGTTTTTCCGGGCGTTGCGGAATAATTACTTGTTTGCCATTTTTCCGAGCGTTACGGAATAATTACATGTTTGCCGTTTTTCCGAGCGTTACAGAATAATTACCTGTTTGCCATTTTTCCGGGCGTTGCGGAATAATTACCTGTTTGCAGTTTTTCCGGGCGTTACGGAATAAATCATGTTATCGTGATCCCGTAGGGAATGAACAGGATATATTCTGTTGGGTTACGATGAGAATTACATTAATTGATTTCAAAAACTATTAGAATAGATAACCCAGAAGCACAGTTTTAGGGTACGCATCACACATCACATACATACACATACCTCACTGTTTATATCTATGTTATTTATTTATATTCATGTTTACCTATACCGTTACATCCTGGTTATTACTGTTACTTTGATATTATGACGCACTGTCGTCTGGGTTTTGCATGGCCCAGTTCCTCTATTTTTTTCGCAGGCTGAACAGGAGTACTTTAACAATCAAGCCGAGCAATGAGGAATTGAATATGTGTTATTTAGAGATATTTAGTTTAGTTTATTTTCCGCAGTTTTATTTCTTGATATGAGCCTATATTGGGACGTGTATTCAGATGTTGTTTATTGGATCTTGATTCGTTTCCGCTTATGCATTTTTTTGATTCTATTTTCTGTGGCAAATGGACATATACTAGATAGACTTTATATATTTTCTGTTCTTGATATCCTATTGACGGCCGTAATGTGATTGTGGAGGGATGTTTTCTAGCCACAGGTAGCATGGTTGGCTTTGTCACGTTCCATAGTTTGCGCACTCTGGGAAGCGGGGCATGACAGGGTTTGTTTGGTATCAGAGCTATAAGATTTAGGGTTAATCGGGTTTGATTCTTTTGTAGTTGGGTATTGAACCCAATACATTAACCAACCCAGAATTAGGAACATGTCCTGCCATATTACTATCTTGCCAGTCTTGAATATATAGCTATCTTGTTTATTGAATCTTGTTTACCGTTGCTAATCCTCTTCAGTGTCTTGACTTCAGAATCATACCGGATAGAGATTTGCGATCGTACCAGAGGCGTGTTGATGACGCCGCATTGCTTGGAGTTATACGTGGAATGCTGGAAAACCAGAAGCGGCAAACCAAGCTTAACCAGCGGCAGGCCGAGGCTTTCCAGGAGGGTCTGCGAACAGTCCAGCAGTCCATAGTTGCAGTAGCACCCAGGCCAGCACAGCGTGAGGGCACCGTAGCGGACTTTAGAAGGCTCGGTCTGTCCACATTTACAGGATTGGAGGAGCCATTGCCAGCGGAGTAGTGGCTAGTTGATACGGAGAATCTGCCCGTCGCTGCGCAGATTCCAGATGAGAAAAGGGTAGATGTAGTATGCATCCAATTGGTGGATTACGCTCGCGAGTGGTGGCTCGTAGAGGAGACCCGTCTGTCCAAACCGATCAGTTGGGAGACGTTTTCACAAAGTTTCTTGGAGAAGTTCTTCCGCAATCCGCTCGAGAAGAAATGGAAGAAAAGTTTATCAGCCTGAAGCAGAATGGCAGATCTATTGATGCGCATGCGGCTGAGTAGACTCGGCTCAGTCGATTTGCGGGACCTTTGGTTGCCAACGATGCAGATAGGGCACGAAGGTTTATGCGTAGCTTGGATGTGGAGATTCAGAGACACGTTATATCTCTGAGATTGACCACCTTCTCCCAAATTCTCAAGGCAGCCAGGGAGCAGCAGAGTTTATCGGTGAAGGCGAAGAGTACGTAACAGAAAGCCGGCGTAGTGCGGAAGCCGGCGTTTACGCCAAACCGAGCTCCTATACGCAGAGGCATTCCGGTGAACAAGCGAGGCATTGTACCCATGATGAAGCCCGTTGTACCCGATCAGAAAGGAAGTGTGTTTTGTGACTACTGCCAACGACCGGGCCATTTCCGGAGAGAATGTCGAAGGAGGCCTGAACTCTGTCTTGTTTGTGGATCAGCTGACCATACCATTGGTGCTTGCCCTTCAAAGCTACGATTGAGGGACGATATTCAGAAACCACCGCAGAAGCAGATTCATAGGCAGAAGCAGATTACTCATGGGCCTAATCATGCACGGGCCTTCACTTTTACGGCAGAGGAGGCCAAAGTTTCAGACGAAGTTGTTTCAGGTATCCTAATCGTTCATAATTTTCCTGCATTGACATTATTTGATTCAGGTGCATCCCATTGTTTTATGTCGTCCAAGTTTATTAGTGCACACTCGATTCCACGCGGCCCTATCTAGTTGTTAGGACATACACATTGGGAATGAGAAAATTATATCTAGTAGCGAGTGCAAGGATTGTTCGATTGTTATATGCGGACGAGAGTTATTCGAGGATTTCTTGGTGATTGATACTGGCAGCTATGATGTTGTCTTGGGAATGGATTTTCTTAGCACTTTCCACGCTCACAACGATTGTAAGGCAAAGAAAGTGATTTTCCAGATTTCCGGACATCCGGAGTTTATATTTTCAGGAGGTAGCAGATCTGTCGGGCCAGTCGAATTTAGGGCTAGGCCGACAAGTGTCGTTCTTTCGTCGATGGAAGTAGATCAGGAGGAAGCGCCAGCAGTAATTCGAGAGTTTATGGATGTGTTCGAGAACATCTCGGGTTTACCGCTAAAACGAGATATGGAGTTCGCGATTGATCTTGTTTCTGGAGTAGCGCCGATTTCAAAGGCCTATTATCCAATGGCACTGGTGGAGTTAGAAGAAGTAAAGAAACAGGTTACCGAATTGCTAGAGAAGGGTTGGAGTCGCAGCAGCAATTCACCATGGGGAGCTCCAGTCCTTCTAGTCAAGAGGAAGGATGGCACGCGGAGGATGTGCATCGATTATCGAGAATTAAACCGGGTGACTATTAAGAACAAGTACTTGATCCCTCGCATCGGCGGATTATTCGATCAACTCAGTGGCGTGAGGGTATTATCGAAGCTATATTTGTGATCCGGATACCATCAAGTTCGGGTGAAATCAGAAGATATTTGAAAGACAGCGTTCCGAACTCGATATAGGCATTACGAATACTTAGTTATGCCATTCGGAGTCACGAACACACCGGCAATATTCATGGACTTGATGAACCGAATCTTTTCACCGTATTTGGACCAGTTCTTAGTGGTGTTTATCGATAATATTCTGGTCTATTCGAGGAGTAAAGAAGAGCATGCAGAACACTTGAAGATCGCACTGCAAACGTTGAGGCAAGAAAGGTTGTATGCTAAGATGAGCAAGTGCGAGTTTTGGCTCGAAGAAATGAAGTACTTGGGTCATGTCGTATCCGGAGATGGAACTGCCGTTGACCCTGAAAAGATTGCAGCAGTTCATGATTGGCCGATTCCAAAAAACGTAGGGGAGATCAGAAGTTTTCTTGGGCTCGCTGGATATTATAGAAGATTTGTGGAGAATTTCGCTTGAATAGCTGAACCACTGACCAAGCTAACACGAAAGGAGGTACCGTTCGTATGGACAGAGAAATGTGCGTCAGCTTTTGAAGAGTTGAAGCAAAGATTGACCACCGCTCCTATCTTGACAGTGCCAGACAGTTCCGGAAGGCTGGTTATTCATAGCGATGCATCTGGAAAAGGCTTGCGATGTGTTCTAATGCAGAATGAGAAGGTTATAGCCTACGCGTCGAGACAATTGAAGACTCATGAGAAGAACTACCCAACTCATGACTTAGAGCTAGCAGTAGTGATTTTTGCTTTGAAAATTTAGAGACACTACTTATTGGGCGAAAGGGTAGAAGTATTTACCGATCACAAGAGCCTAAAGTATGTGTTCACGCAGAAAGAGCTCAACATGAGACAGCGTAGATGGTTAGAGCTGATGGTTGATTATGTTCTTGATCTAAAGTACCATCCGTGGAAAGTTAATGTAGTGCCTGATGCTCTAAGTCGGTTGCCATCAATACATATGTTGACTGCATAGAAGGAGATTATAGCTGATTTTCAGAGATTCGAGTTGGAGATTGTACTTCCGCATTCTTCGGGACAGTTGATGCAATTGGAAGTACAGTCATCCTTGATCGATAACATTAAAGCAGCGCAGTCGCACGATCCAAGATTGCAGAAGTTTCGAGAACAGGTTGAAGTGGGACTTCGAACGAACTTATTAATTCATGAAAATGGTTTGTTACGATATGGGAGCCGTTTATGTGTGCCTAAAGGAGATGTTCGTGAAGAAGTCATGAAGGAGGCTCATAGTTCCGCATATTCCGTACATCCGGGAGGCACAAAAATGTACCAAGATCTATGACAACATTTCTGGTGGGAAGGCATGAAAAGAGAGATTGCTCGCTACGTATCGAAGTGTTTGGTGTGTCAGCAAGTCAAGGCTGAATATCAATGGGTAGCTGGTTTATTGCAACCACTTCCTATTTCTCAATGGAAGTGGGAACATATAACCATGGATTTCATGACAGCTTTACCGTGAAGTCTAAAGGGCAATAATGCAGTTTGGGTGATTGTTGATCAATTGATCAAGGCAGCTCATTTTATACCGTTTCGAGTTGGTCAGTCGACGAAAGGTTTAGCAGAGCGGTACATACAGGAGATTGTGAGATTGCATGGAGTACCTGTGAGCATCGTTTCCGGTCGTGATACCTGATTTTTATCGCATTTTTGGAGAAGTCTACAGGAAAGTTTGGAGACTCGATTGAAGTTTAGCACAGTCTATCATCCTCAGAAAAATGGCCAGTCTGAAAGAACGATCCAAACTCTTGAAGATATGTTGAGAGCATGCATGTTAGACTTCAAGGATCATGGGAGGATCATTTACACTTGGTGGAGTTTTCTTATAATAACAGTTTTCAGGCGACTATACAGATGGCTCCATTCGAAGCATTATATGGTTGTAAGTGTCGCTCGCCTGTCTGTTGGGACGATGTTGGAGAAAGAAGATTATTGGGACCGGATCTTATTGTGCAAACAGTGGAGAAAGTCAACGTGATCCGTAATCATATGAAGGTGGCACAAGATCGACAGAAAAGTTGGGCCGATACAGGACGAAGACCTCTGGAGTTTCGCAGTTGGCGATCTTGTATTCCTGAAGATATCACCGACCAGAGGAGTGATCCGATTTGGTAGTCGAGACAAGCTTAGTTCTCGATTCGTGGGGCCTTTCGATATTATCGAGCGCGTTGGAGAAGTAGCTTATCGATTGGCTTTACCACCATCCTTGGCGAGTGTTCATGACGTGTTTCATGTATCTCAACTCCACAAGTATGTTCGAGATGAGACGCACGTCCTAAATCACTCGGAGCTGACTGTAAGGGAGGACTTAACATATGAAGAACGACCGATGGCGATTGTGGATCGACGAGAAAAGGTCCTCAAGAACAAGGTTATCCCTCCAGTACTTATTTCATGGGGGGATCGTCTGCACGGAGAATCTACTTGGGAATGAGAAGACGAGATCCGACAGAAGTTTCCACACCACTTTTCTTAGATTCATGTTTTCTTGTCTTTTCTTATTCCGGGAATTTCGAGGACGAAATTCTTTGTAGTTGTGTATAATGTAACACTCTACTGCATTTATACGATATTTTATTTGGGTATTTTCCAATCTTGCACAACTTCTTGTTTATTATTGTTTTTGGGTGCGGATAATGCATTTGGTATCTGTGATTAGTATCCGACCCGACCCGCATGCTTGAAACCCATTATGGATCTAGATTACGTCGTATATTACTAGTACAGAGGATCCGTGCAGAGCTAGATTTTATATACATGTATACTATATTTGGTATCTGCATATCTTTTAATGATACAAATTATAACCAGATAATACATTTTAATATCTAGCATGGCCTGTTATCATACCCCATATTATATGTGTGCATCCATACATCGTGTTCATGTCTAGATTGTTAAAACAGACTTGTTTGGATCGCTACGTGTATTTACGTATATCCGTTCTTGGGGGTATGCATTTTATTTAACCGGATATCGAATCATGGTTTTGGCTGATACGTATATTATCCATATTTTAAAACTAGATTTTTAGAAGAGATCCGGGTATTTTTCGGAGTATTTTGGTATTAGCAATATAATCCTAGAATATATAAATTATAATATTTTTTATAATCCTATACTAACAGTTAACATATAATATATATATATAATTAATATAATATATTCTCTCTCTCTCCGTCTCACAGCTCACTCTCTTTCCTCTCTCTTTCACTATCTCTCTCTACTATATATATTTTTTAATTAACCTAATTTATTAAACAACTCATCTCTCCTCTCTTTCTTTCTCTCTTTCTTCTCTGTGCCCGTGAAACCCAAACCCTAGCCTACACCCACGTCCTCGCCTTCGCCGCCGATCTTCCCATAACCTCGTCACCACCACCTCCTCACGACCTCCACCACCTCATCCTTGAGCAACCTCGCAACCCCGGCCACGACCCCTGCAACCCCATCCCTGCACCCAAGAACCCTGCAACCAAACCCCAACATCCCTCATCGCCGATCACCACCACCTCGTCGTCGTCACCACCGTCACCTCCTCATCCCTCTCCAACACCCCGACACCACAAACCACCGCCAACCAACAACCTCGACAACTTCCCGACCTCAACAGCAACCCAAGAAACTTACTGCCCTCGCCGTCGACAGCAGCCCCGTTGTCGTCGCCTTCTCCTCTTTCTTCTGTCCTCTGTCTCCTGAACCCAGAGCCGACACCAGGAGCCATAACCCCCCATTCCTCTCCTTCTTCTTGTTTCTTTCTTGCTTTCTTGATCGTCTATGTTCCCGCCAAAAATTTCTACGCAAAAGAGCCTAAGGTATTAAATGGCAGCGATACACTTAAGAAAATGCAAACCAGTATTTTCCGGACTGTATTTTGACAAACTCCCGAATGAAAATTAGCTAAATTCTGATGGTATCGAAAGCGTCTCGAAAAATCCTTCTATTTGATATATTATGGGCCTCATAATTCATCCGGAATTAAAAGTTATGAGCAAATGTGTTATGCACGTGTAATCTAAGTAATGCTCTACTACATAGGGGATAGATTTTTAGTCCCACATCGGGAAAAAGAGAGATCCCTTCTCTACCACTCCCCTATAAATAAGAGGGGATACCTCTTAGAAAAGGGAGGATTGAATTCTCAAAGGAGCTTAGTTCTCTATAGGAGATTAGTTGGAGCTTAGTTTTCCAATTTAGGGTCTTAGCCGTCCCCCCATAATGCGTATATGCGCAAGCGTCATGTGCGCTACATGCAATGCACGTGCGCCCTCCACATGCACACCATGTGCAACGCACGTGCGCCTGCTACGTGCGCACCACGTGCAAGGATTCAATCCTCATGGGAGCTTAGTTCTCCAAGTTGGGGCCTTAGCTACACCCCATGATGCGCAAGCGCCATGTGCGACACACGTACGTCCGCCACGTGCACACCATGTGCAACGCATGTGCGCCCACCAAGTGCGCAACACATGCGATGCTCATGCGCCCACGCCGTGCGTAACACGTGAGGCAAACGTGCGCCCGCCACGAGGCGAACGTGCGACGCGCGTACGCGAACGCAAAGAAGTCTTTTTCAGCAGTTAAGAGTTTAAGCTCCAACCTGTTCTTCCCTCCTGATAAGTGGGACATGGTTCAAAGGGTACATCCCTCCACACCTTCGATATATGGCGCTGTAATCTCTCAGTGTCGTCGGAGAGATGGTGGGTCCCAACGACCAGTGATGCCTCTTTCAAAATATGAAGAGGAACCCCCCATAAGCTTAAAAAAAAGAGAAAGCTTCGAAAGCACGGAGAATTAAATTCTCGAGGAAGAACTCTCTTCTTGGAAATTTTAGGTAAATAAAAGTAGATAAAGATCATGTGGATCATTCAAGAGAGAGAGAGAGAGTTTAGCAGTGTTTAGCACTCAGTAGGCGGTGCTCAGCGCCCAACGCCCCACGTAACTCTCACATGGGCACTACAAAAGAACTCAGGAGTGCTTAGCACTCAGTGGGTGGCGCTAAGCGGCCAGCGCCCCACGTGCCTCTCACGTGGGCGCTACAAAAGAACTCAGGAGTGCTTAGCATTCAGTGGGCGGCGCTCACCGCCCAGCGCCCCACGCGCCTCTCACGTGGGCGCTACAAAAGAACTCAGGAGTGCTTAGCACTCAGTGGGCGGCGCTCAGCGCCCAACGCATCACGTGCCCCCACGTGGGCGCCACTAAATAAGAAGTGCTTAGCACTCAATAAGCGACGCTCAGCGCCTAGCGTCTCACATGCCCCTCACGTGGACGCCTAAGAACTCAGGAGCGCTTAGAACTCAGTGCGTGGCGCCCTAGCGCACAGCGTCCTATGTGACTCTCACGTGGACGCCAAAGAATGAAAGTGCTTGGCACCCATTAGGCAGCACCTAGCGCCTAGCTCTTCACGTGCTTCGCACGTGGGCGCCATAAAGAGTGTTTATCACTCCATATAAAGACAAAAATGGGAAAAGTGTTTAACACTTATTGGGCAATCCCCATGACTAAAAGCCCACATGATTATATGTGAGCGTCAGGGCTTATATAAGTGCTTAGCCCTTTTTGTACAAAAAGTGGACTGATCATACAGAGCCCAAACAAAAGCTTGACACTTTTTTAAAAAAAACTGAATGGACCAAGCCCAAATTGGGTAGGTTCCCTCGAGGATAGAACCTCCTTGATTCAGACCATCCGAGCCCATGTGCTCATGACTTCCCAAGCTGACCTTAGTCCCAAATACGACTATTGATCTTCCAACTGATAATATCCAAAACGGTACTCATCCCACATTCTCCCGAGGAAATCTTAGTCTCAAAATATGACTAATGATTTCCGGGATTACCACTAACTCCTTTTCCCCTCAAATACGGAAATTGGTTCAAGGGTACATCTCTCCATACCTCTGATATATGTCGTTGTAATTCCTCAACGTCTTCAGAGAGGTGGCGGGTCCCGACAACCAACAATTCTTTGGTGCACTTCTATACTGACGTGCACACCTCAAATCAAACCGCACCCCAAACTGGATGCATCCCAAATCATCGTTGTTCATCCCGTCACGTAACAAATACACGTGCGAGCAAGATGGACAACGGACCGAGACGTCCTTAAACTAAAATCTCACATCCAAAATGGTGAACAACGGACCGAGACGTCGTTAAACTAAAATCTCACCTCCAAAATGGTGATCAACGGACCGAAACGTCCTTAAACTAACCGTTGTCTCCAAAATGGCAACGGACCGAGACGTCCTAAAACTAAAATCTTACCTCCAAAATGGTGATTAACGGACCGAGACGTCCTTAAACAAAAACTCACCTCCAAATTGGTGATCAACGGACCGAGACATTCTTAAACTAAAACCTCATCTCAACAGACCGAGATGTTCTCAAACTAAAACTTCGCCTCCAAATGGCGATAACGGACCGAAACGTCCTTAAACTAAAATAACAAAGCCCAAATGCTCTTTTGTTGGATCTGAAACAAAAAATAATCCTAAGACCTTGTTAAGTAGATCTTAGTCTCAAATTGGACTAACGTATCCTTAACAAAAAAAACCAATCGAGCTCCAAATGCTCATATGTTTAAGTTGATCTTAATCTCAAACCAGATTAACGATCCTTAAATCAACCCAAGCCCAAATCTAAAATATACAGATTTGGACTAATCCGCGCCCTACGGGCGACAACATAAATTAGTCTCCGTATACAATCCACGAGCAACCAAAAAAAAATAAAAACACACACGACACGAAGTGAACTTCCGGAGCAGGAGAAAGTGGTTATCGCGATGCGATAACGTAATTAACTGCAGGGGCTTACGCCTGCAGGGAAGAGCGTCCCCACAATCAAAAACCCCTCGCAAACGAGGGGGGATTTGACGAAGTCTGCTACAACGGCCGCATCCGTCCAAACCTCCGATACACGGTACCATAAATCAACTTGGCATCTTCGGAGAGGTGGACGGATAAATCCAAATAGCATTTGCCCCCAAAATTCAGGCCAGACGTCCTAACGTCCCGGTCGCGTCTTTCGGCGGTGAACAGTGTCGCCGGAGTCGCACACTTCGCCGACGATCCGGACTACCCAGTCATCGCCGTCGTTCAGCGTAGTCACATCGTTGATCAGCCAGGTCCAGTCCTGCAAGCGCGTGGTTTGCATCACGACGTTTATCCGACATCGAACGTGACGTACGTACCCCAACGTGAGATCCGATCAGGCAAGTTTATCTTGCAACATGCTATATTACTATATCGATATTTATATGAATAAAAATAGTACATGTGTTTCATTATGCAGCAAATATTATAGTTTTACCGTTTTACAGTATCCGTTCGTATCCGTACTGATAATCGCATATCTAGTTTCATGCCGGAATATCATGATATCATTATACTATATATTAGTACAACGTGTTAGCTAGTTGCATCATACGTAGTCATGGATATATAAAAGGTTATTACAGATAGATACATGTGCATCCATGCATTAACCGTTTTCCGATATTCGTTACAGTTTCATATTTGGGTATCTATTTGATACATATGCATCACATGACATGTTTATGACACACTACTTGATTTGTTACTTGGATCTAGTTGCTAATGCCAACAATCTTGACTTGTTGTCATGACGGACGTAACTTGTTATGAGTTATGTGATTGACACGACTTATCGGGTTATTGGGGGTCTGATGGATTCCACCCTCCAGACTCGGTATTGGACACTCTCAGACGAAGAGACCAGACTGTATGGAGAATTTCATTTATAGGCTCTGTAGGATTTTGGATGAGCTTGCTTATCGATCTTCCTTTCGATCAATACCTGGATAGTCGTTACGTACAGCTAGTATCACAGACGTGCTTATGGGTTATGGATGTGATCCTAATCTACTGTCAGCGTATTGACGAGCCTTTTGAGTCCCACACAAAGGTTTCCCGGCTCAGGCGAAACGATGTAGAATGCGTATGGAAATACATGCAGGAGCTCGATTAAATATGTGTATTTGATACACGTATTTTAATCGGGCGTTTTATCATATTAGCCGGTATATATATTGATGTAACTGGATTATTAAATCAAGTGTTGATTTACACACACACTAGTATCATGCTTACTTGATTTCCTTTCTCTTTATGTATTTGTATATGATACAAATACTTATTAATATGTATTAGATACATATAACTTGTGTGTATGATACACATGGAAATGATATGAGAACAAAACCTTTTCTTTATTTATGAAGAAAATGAGTTATGGATAAGAGAACCGTGTAGTATTTGGTGGAAGTCCCTTGCTTTATCATTTTGGCTAAATATGGCTAGCTCTTTTGTTCTCATATTCATTCTAACATTCATCCTCTCTCTCTTGATAATTCTAGTAGAGAGTCAGAGAAAGAAAAGCGAGGAAAATTAGTGAGGAAAAATTCTAAATCATTTTATCTCACTCGTCTAGCAAATTTGTGAGAGTTAGTTACTTCACAAACATCAAACTTGTGAAGTAGGAGTTTGAGTTGGGCTAATCTCAAGATGGATCTTCTTTGTCTTTCAAGATCAACATTCAAGCTTGTTCCTTCAACTTGGAGCTTAGGAGAAGTTATCCAAGGGGTACTTGAAGAAGCTACAAAGGTTATAATCTTAAAACTATTAGAAATAACTTTCTAGTTTGTGTCAAGTTGTAATCTTTGTTCAAGACTCTTTGTTTGCATGCTTTAGCTCTCTTGAAATTTCAAAATTATAGCTTCTGTTTGTTATAAAACCGTGTCTTGAGTGCAAAACAAGCTTACAGTGGTATCAGAGCTACTAGGTAGGAATGCCGACCCATGGGGGGTTTTCACTGTGTGACAGTAGTGGCGAAGCGCAGGCACTTACATTCAATGTGTCCCGTGCGGATTGATCCGGCAGGTTGTAGTCAGTCACGAGAGGACAACATAAAAAGTAGTTGCCGAGAGACCTTTAGGTGCCACGTCGAGCTTCCGCTATGTTGACTGGCCCTTCAGTAGTATCATAGCCGGTACAAAAATTACAACTTATTTTGGTGACATTAGAATTCATGAAACCCTAAATTTTTCAAAACTGGTTTTAAAAATTTGCATGAAAAACTCTCATTTTTGCTTGTGTCGGAGCTACCGGATTCTTGGTTTGGACCAAGAGTTTCATGTAGGCTCATGATAACCCGAACCCATCCAATTTTTGCTCGGTTTAGCCCCGATTCGGGGCTGACCGAGACCGATTCAACCCCGAATCGGGGGCTGAATCAGCCCCAATTTCGGGCTGTTCCAGGGCTGATTCAGCCCTGATGTGGGGCTGATTCTGCCCTTGATTCGGCCACATTTCAGGATCGAATCAAAGCTCAAGTAGTGTGAGGTTTTTTTGGTTAACGGGGTTCGATTTCATGCAAAAATGAGGGGGGTTTCATTACCAGGGTGAACTTGAAATTCGGTTTTTGGAATTTCAAGTTTGCAATCTCGCGGGTTATGAAATTCTAATGTCATGGTTCGAAGCGACTCGATCAAAGTGTTTGATCGATTCGGCTCGGACACGGATAAGAATATGCGTGGGTAAACGCCGTCTAATTCATGTGTGATCAGTTGGATGAGATTGCACATTAGTTATTGTGATTGTGATTGTTGATGTCGTTGTTGTTGTGATTGATTAGACGGATCGTCATGATGAATAGCCCTCTGTGAGATGCTTGTACATTTATTGTTATATGTATTCGTTTATTCTGGACGATCGGCCAAATTGTGGTCTTTGTTACCGCTTGATGTATATTATTTTATTGGGACACGATCAGGTTGAGGTCGATGTTACCACTGTTTATATTTCGATTCATGTATTAGCTTTACCCCGCGGTGAAGCTCTTGAGTCGCCGGATTCTAAAATGCAGTGGGTGGCCATCTTAATGAGTTGAGACCCACGTCACCTCATTCTAGAATTGGCGGATGGCTCGCCGCGCTTGTAAGGGGTTAGGATAGACCCACAAAGGAGTGCTCAAGTTACCGGGTTCTAGATAGCGTTGGGTATCCTACTTATGATATTGAGTGCGGGTTGCCTCACTATTAGGATTGTCGGGTGGCTTGCCGCGCTCATAGGTGTCTTGGATCGATATTGTATGAGCTATTCACACGACCGTGGAATTTCGTGTTTCGTTTGCAGCTAAAATGAAACACGATATTCCTAGTAAATCCACTTTTCCATATTTTGTAATGTTGATATCGCATGCCTGTGATGATTATCATACCTGAGAAGACTCTCTCTCTCTCTCTCTCTCTCTCTCTATATATATATATATATATATATATATATATATAAAATAAACACTTTTATATGTTTTGCATCCGCGCTAGCCCTGCCCCCGCGCTGCCGTAAGTTAAGTAATCTTACGGTGAAGACCTGGGGCCCCATGGCGAATGCGGATGGCATATGTATGTGTTCTATTTTTGGTTGTTTCTGGTGTGACTAGGAACTTAAATGATGGGACTGCATTAATTTGGATCAATGCATAGAAATGAACCTAAAATAATGTTGTAGAAACAAAATTTTAAAACACACTCGGTTTTCTTCAAAACCACTCGTTTTAAAGACGGAGCCCAAACCATTCCTTTTCAAAGCCACTCTGTTTCTACAACGATATCAAGTTCATTACGTTAATGGTTTTCTTCAAAACCAGCCGTAGCCCTCTCTCATTTCAGATTATTAGTACTTAGTATTCGTGCTGCATTTGTTGAATATGTTAAGGGGTAGTGTTCGGTAGCTAAGTGGTGATTTTCTGTCGCATGCGATGCGATTGGTTAGGATAGTCGGACGACTTTGTTGACTGTGTTAAAAGTTGTGCGGGTGGATCTAAATCAATCACGAAATGACGGGTTGAACTTGACTTGCGACTTATAATTTGTTGACTATGTTAAGTTCATAAGCCGCATGGGGTAAAAACCATATCGGGAGTTTCAAGTGTTGAAACTTGCAATATGATTGCATATCTTCTATGTGATAGTTAGGTCTCGATTCTCACTGTGAGTAAGAATTACTTCCGGAAGATTTTCACTTCATAACTAACTAATCTATTGGGTGTCTAGAAAGGTGTTAACTGGTTTATGCCTCTGCGGAAACAGAGTTATTTAATTAGGTCTGTGCGAAAGCGCGGAGGGCCTCCCTCGGAGTGCCAACACTGGCCAGGCTGAACGGTTAGCAAACTTGTGGGGTATATATAATCCTGGCTAGTTCTCGTTTTAGGGTTTGAAGGAGAATTCGATGGAACAGTGGGAGCCATCCTGATTAGATAAATTAATAAAAAAATCCAATCTTGCAAGAGCACGCGCTAAGTGTTTCTTTTCTCTCTCTCCAGGTAGCGACCATGTCATGCCTTAATCTAGATAATAAAATATATGATTTGACCGAACCCGCTTAGAATACTGGGCTGGGGAACGTTGTTTCCGCTTTAACCTGTGACAACTGTCATGGATGTGGGCATGGAATGAAGGAATGCAAGGATTTCCACGAAACCCTGATGAAGAAAAGCATTTCGATGCATTTTTTTGGATGTGTTGGTTATTGAAAACTGTTTCTCAGTTTACTCTACGTCCTGAGTATTGGATACCGACTCAAGATCCCACATCTGTAACTTATTACAAGGGTTAAGGAAAAGCAGAGCATTGGGAAAATGTTATATTTCCCTCAGAGTAGAGAACGGGACAATTGTTGTTGCTGATGCCGTAGGTGAATATCACCTTGTGTTGCCGAATGGAAATACATTGATCTTGAACAACTGTTGCTATGTACCGTCTATGCTTTGCAATATAATATCTGTTTCTTTATTAGATAAAGATGGATATAAGTTTGCCTTAGAGAAAAATGTTATGAACATTTCCGAAATCAAGTATTGATTATGTTTGGTACGTTATGTAATGGTTTATATGTTCTAAATCAAAATATTTTTTCAATATACATAACACAGACAAGAGGAAGAGGTCTGGATTGAACAAAACCTTCTTGTGGTATTGCAGACTTGGTCATATCAATGAGACCAGACTAGCTAAGTTACATAAGGATGGATATTTGGATACGTTCGAATTTACATCTTATGAAACTTTTCAGTCTTGTCTCAAAGAAAAGATGACCAAAATTCCGTTTACAGGACACAGAGAAAGAGCAACAGAGCTCTTAGGACTCATACATAGTAATGTATACGGTCCTATGTCTACACATGCGATGGGTGGGTACTCCAACTTTATTACATTCACTGACGATCTTTCTATGTTCAGATATGTATTCTTGTTGAAATATAAATCTGAAGCTTTTGAGAAATTCAAAGAATATAAGAACGAAGTAGAGAACCAAATGGAAAAAAGTAGCAAAATCCTTCGATCCGATCGAGGAGGGAAATACTTGAGCACGGAATTTCTTAAATATTTAAAAGAGAATGAGATTCTCTCAGCTTACTTTTCCGTATACATCACATCACAACGGTGTATCGAAACGGAGGAATCACATCCTATTGAATATGATGCGCTCTATGAAAAATAGTGCTGAGTTATCTCTTTCATTCTGGGGTTATGCGCTTAAGACAGCTGCATACCTATTGAATAATGTTCCATCCAAATCCGTGCCTAAAACTTCATATGAGATATGGGGTGGAATGAGACCATATCTTAAACGAGTTAAGATATGGGGTTGTCCTGCTTATGCTAAAAGCAGCATCCGGACAAACTCAAAGCACAATGAGTTTTGTATAAGTTTGTGGAATATCCAAAGAATTCTGCTTGATATTTATTCTACAACACGGAGAAACAAAAAGTGTTTGTTTCCCAATATGCCAAATTTTTAAAAAATGAATTTCTTACAAAACAAATTAGTGGTCGTGCGGTAGACCTGGAAGAAATTTCAGAAACACAGACTGCAATTGAAGATTTTGTGGAACCAGATGATTCGATAGTCCCTGATGAACCTCAGCCACTCTACAGATCTAGTAGGTTTTCTCATCCACTTGAGAGATACTACGGTTTTCTCATAACGGTGGTAGTGAGGATTGCATCATGGGAGATGATGACCGGACTAGTTTCGAGCAAGCCATCACAAGTAGAGACTATGTGAAATGGCTAGATGCTATGCGATCTGAGATGGAATCCATGTACACCAACAAAATATGGACT
Organism: Agapanthus africanus; assembly: GCA_030015575.1. Lineage (NCBI taxonomy): Eukaryota > Viridiplantae > Streptophyta > Magnoliopsida > Asparagales > Amaryllidaceae > Agapanthus > Agapanthus africanus. The sequence continues at coordinate 579,674,643 of JASDDO010000031.1, read as the reverse complement.
TTGGAGGTTGCTCCTGAATGGGTAAAACTCATTGAGAGCAAATGGATCTTCAAAAAGAATATTGGTGTAGATGGAAAGGTTGAAACCTTCAAATCTAGATTTATAGCAAAGGGATTTCGTCAAAAACCAGGTGCGGACTATGACGAAACTTTTTCTCCGGTGGCTATGCTTAAGTCCATCTGAATCCTACTTGCCATTGTTGTCTTCCATGACTACGAAATCTGGCAGATAGATGTCAAAACCGCTTTTCTAAATGGTGGTTTAGAAGAAAGTGTATACATAACACAGTCAGAGGGCTTTATAGACAGTGGGTTCGGTAGGAAGGTGTGCAAGCTGTTTAAATCTATTTATAGATTAAAACAGGTATCGCGGAGTTGGAACATCTGTTTTGATGTGGCATTCAAAGAGTTTGACTTCATCAAAAATATAGATGAACCATGTATATATAAGAAGGTTATAGGGAGTGTTGTCGTATTCCTCGTATTATACGTGGATGACATCCTCTTGATAGGAAATGATATTTCTATGCTATAATCGGTAAAACTCTTCTTGTCATAGAAATTCTCCATGAAAGACCTGGTTGATACTTCCTATATTCAGGGAATTAAGATCTATAGGGATAAATGTAAAAGGATGTTGGGATTGTCCTAGTCGAGGTACATAGATACCATACTAAAGAGGTTTAGTATGGATGATTCCAAGTGCGGTAATTTACCCGCTTGTCACGGAATCACCCTCTCTAAAATGATGTCTCCCAAGACTGATAAGGAGAGGGCTCACACAAACGATATTCCCTACGCTTCGGCGATGGGATCCATCATATATGCGATATTATGTACCAGAACAGATGTAGCTCACGCACTTAGCGTGGTAAGGAGGTATCAATCGAACTCAGGGGAGAAGCACCGGACAGCTGTGAAGAACATTCTTAAGTACCTACGAAGGACTAAAGAAATATTCTTGGTGTATGGTAATGGCGATTTTCAAATGGAGGCATTTACCGATTCAAGCTTCCAAAGTGACATAGATGACAACAAGTCTGTCTCAGGTTATGTGTTTACCCTCAATGGAGGGACGGTCTATTAGAAGAGTTCCAAACATGATACCTTAGCAGACTCGACGATGGAGGCTGAATACATCGCTGCTAACGATGCTGCCAAAGAGGCTGTCTGGATGAGAAAGTTCATTATTGAGTTTGGGTTGTTCCAACCATTTTTGATCCAATACCCTTGTATTATGATAATAATGGGGCTATGACGCTAGCCAAGGAACCTCGGTCCTATCAGCGATCCAGACATATTCTGAGGCAGTATCACCTGATCCGGAAGATAGTTGATCGCCGCGAGATCGAAGTTCGAAGAATAAACACGAAGGAAAATATAGCGGATCCACTCACCAAGGCCTTCCCTAAGATACAATTCGAGCGAATTTTTGAGATATTGGGTATGCGATACTGCAACAACTGGTCTTAATGCAAGTGGAAGATTGTTAGATATGTATGCCTTAGAGGCCACTATTGTATATTATAGGGGATGCTTGGACATATGTATGTGCAGGACAGTCTTGCTTGATATGATAGTATGTTATTTGGTTTGTCTTTATCATTCATGTGTATAGTTTCTATTTGTTATTACTATAGCTAATACATGTTGATAAAGCCCGTAGAATCTTTACTTGACTACCAGGATTATGATAAGGATCATACTAGTGGGACCTGGATAGCCTATAAGCACATCCTTAAATGTTTCTTGTCGTGGGAATATCGAGACTGGGTATTAATACTCCAGAGTAGACTAGTGTATATGTTTCTTGATCTTGACCGGGACGATGGTTGTTCCTATAGCCATTGGTGTTTGACACCAAAAATTATATACAGGTGCTTGTTAGAGAATGAGTTTCACCGAACGAACTCACTGAGAACTCCTAGATGGTATTATATATATCGTTAGATAGCAGTTCTCTGGTGACATGAGTTAATGGTAGTCTGTAGACCTAAGATCGTCATAGTGTCTTATGTGTTTTCCTACTATGCTTTGATTACTACCTAACCACGGTTTTAATGAGCCGTGCATACAGGTTTTAGTTGGGTACAGTCCCAAAGCACATGGAGGCAATGATCGATCGAAGGGATTCGTCTCTCCTGGTATAGGGAGTTGATGCCGTGCTATACCCGATCGACTATAACCACAAGTCCCTGGTCAGGGCAGATGAGATTTACTGATAAGTTTTATAGTAGTTTCTCGGTTGGTTATGAGTTATGTGGTCGACACGACTTATCGAGTTATTAGGGGTTTGACGGATTCCACCCTCCAGATTCGGTATGCGATACTCCCAGACGAAGAGACCAAACTGCAGGGAGAATGTCACTTATAGGCTCTGTAGGATTTCGGATGAGCTTTCTTGCCGATCTTCCTTTCAATCAATACCTGGGTAGCCGTTACGTGCAACTAGTACCACTGACGTGCTTGTGGGTTATGGATGTGATCATGATCTACTACCAGCGTATTGACGAGTCTTTAGAGTCCCACACAGAGGTTTCTCGGTTCAGGCGAAACGATGTAGAATGTGTATGGAGAGACGTGCAGGAGCCCGATTAACACGTGTATTTAATACACGTATTTTAATCGGGCGTTTTATAATATTAGCCGGTATATATATTGATGTAACCAGATTATTAAATCAAGTGTTGATTTACACACATACACTAGTATCATGCTTACTTGATTTCCTTTCTCTTTATGTATTTGTATATGATACAAATACTTATTAATATGTATTAGATACATATTACTTGTGTGTATAAGATACACATGGAAATGATATGAGAACAAAACCTTCTCTTTATTTATAAAGAAAATGAGTCATGGAAAAGAGAAGCTTGTAGTATTTGGTGGAAGTCTCTTACATTATCATTTTGGATAAATATGGTTAGCTCTTTTGTTCTCATATTCGTTCTAACCTTCATCCTCTCTCTCTTGATAATTCTAGTAGAGAGTTAGCGAAATAAAAGAGAGGAAAATTAGTGAGAAAAAATTCTATATCATCTTATCTCACGTATCTAGCAAATTTATGAAAGTTAGTTACTTCACAAACATCAAACTTGTGATATGGAAGTTTGAGTTGGGCCAATCTCAAGATGGATCTTCTTTGGCTTTCAAGATCAAATTCAAGCTTGTTCCTTCAACTTGGAGTTTAGGAGGAGTTCATCCAAGAAGCACTTGAAGAAACTACAATGGTTGTTATCTAAAAACTATTAGGAATAACTTTCTAGTTTGTGTCAAATTGTAATCTTTTTTCAAAGTTCTTTGTTTGCATGCTTTAGCTCTCTAGAAATTTCAAAATTATAGCATCCGCTTGTTATAAAACCGTGTCTTGAGTGCAAAGCAAGCTTACAGTAGGTTCCTCGCTCACGGCCTCGAGTAACAAGTGCGGTCGAGATAGGCTCAACAGATGTGGAAGAGACCGTGGGCATACGATAAACGCTCGATGGGATGCTCGTCAAGAAAGGAGAACCACTCTGAGAAAGAATGAGGGAGCGGAGGCTCTCAAAACTGGATGGTAGACGGGCCAAGAGGGAAGCACCAACAAGAGACTCTCTTTCGTGGCGAGTAACAGCAGGGTCAGTGGAGATGGACTGATAGATGTTCTACTGATCAAGAAACCTACTGAAAAGGACACCAAAATCATGAATATCTTCTCTTAGAGTGGCCATAGTAAAAGTGTGGAAGATAACATAGAGCTTCTGTAAATTGTCTTTAGACGAGTACAGAGAACGGAGGTGTTTTCAAACTTCCCTAACTGTTTTCAGAGACATAATAGAAATATAGCAGCGAGAATCCATAGAGTTAGACAACCAAACAATTACTTTATTATCGTTCTGGAACCATATATCATATTTAGAATGTTTGGAGTCAAGAGGAGCATCCGTCAAGCGACGGACAAGATTTTTGTTGTTCAAGGCTCTTTTAACAGCACTGGACCATTGGAGGTAGTTCTTTGCGCCGGAAAGTGAGATCGTAGTCAAGCTAAAATCCATTTTGAAGTCAACGGACGATAGAGAAGCCGAGATAATTTTATCATCACCAGAATCCATGATGAACGGTGCTGAAGTAGATCACAAGAGAGGGAGAATAAAGTTTGTCTAACATGAGCGAGTACAAAAGTAGCAAGACGGTCTAATAGATCATCGTCAGTAACCGAGAGGGACAGAGACGAGCGATGATACCATGGAGACGAGAGGGTTGTGGTAACATTGAGGAGGCGATCGGATCATGGCTAGGGCATGGAGGCGGCCGCGGGGGCAATGGATAAGTCGGCCGCGGGTGCTGGTGTAGGAGGCGGCTACGGGTGGTGGTGTAGGCGGTGGAGGAAGATTAGGGTTAGGGTTTTGAGTGGCGGTTAGGGTTTGGGAAAAGGGGATTAGGGTTAAGGTTTTGGTTCTGGAAAATTAGGGTTTTCTCTAAATTCTTTTCAGAATTCTGATACCATGAAAAGAGTGAAGAGGAAATGATTTATTAAGCTAATTAAATATGTGTTCCTACATACATATATATAAGGAGGGTCATAGACCCCATCTCCTATTATAGCCGATGTGAGACTAAATCTAATTACTAATTATATTCATAAGAATATCATAAAAATGGAAGCCTTTCTAGAAAAAGATCAAACCTTCATTGTTCAGAGTGTTAAAGGATGGCGTCGTCTGAGAGCAACAAAAGGAACTGCAGTGTGAGAGTGAGAGAATATGCATAGTTCTTCAACTAGGATCCGCCAACTTTAACTGCAAAAGGCAGAAATACAATTAAAACGCAAAAGAAAGCTAATATTTACAATTGGTATAATATAAATTCCGGGATATATGGGATTTGAGATTTTCATAATTTTCAAGACATATATAAGTCCTAGGTAGTATATATCAAGGCTGAGAGTAGTATATGGCATTACCGGGTTTGAGAAGATGCACTTCCAAAACCGCGTCTCTTGTTTTCAAGGTGACTGAGCTAATTTTTTCTGAATCCAGAATTCAACACTATTGGTGGGATTTAAACCCGGGGCCTTATAAGAGAAGAGGAAGTGAAGGAGCTACCAGTAACTTAAATTTATCAAACTCATCATGACGAAAAGCAGATACAAAATTTTTTTTCACCTCTCCATTGTTTATTAGCAACCACTGCCTTCCTCAACAAATTAAATATCACATCTGCATGTAGAATTTAAACAAAGATTTTGCTACCATACTTGCAAATGATTGGTCAAGAATTTAAAATCAAACCTGGGTCAAACCCATTACTATCCTTTCAGTAATTTTCAAAGAAGCAGTTTGTTTTTTCAGTATTTGTCTTGAGTGAACAACAAACAGAGAAGACAAAGTGCCAAACATTGGTTCCTCAAGAATCTAATGAACCTACTCTTGTCATGGGATTCTACAGAAATCTAAAAATACAATATTTATTTACTTGATTCATCAACAATAAACCAAATTTTTTTTATAAAAAAAACCTAAAATGTAGAGTCCCATGACCGTTTTATAAAACTTCGCAACTTCTCATAATATTTGAGATGACACCATTGAACTTAAGAAATACCATGGACGGATGAACCTCCGAAGGGTACTTTTGTAAAAGAAAATATCATATATATTCAATTCATTTTGGGGCTATTCAATCCACATACAAGGGCATTTTGGGGGCGATTCATCCTACTCGCGAACTAAGGAGATTAACGTATCCAGACAACATTGACAGTTCAGAAAGGGTCATGGCATTCTTAACGTTCATTTGTGCTCGTTGAAAGTAAAAACCAAATGATGGGATTAAAATAGTCCCACATTGGAAAAACCATGAGAGGTACATGGGTATAAGATGTAAGATGAGACAAAACTTAACAAGGCTTGAGTTTTACTCGTTGAAAGTAAAGGTCCACGTTGTAATGTTGGTTGAGTTAAGAAGAAGATTGTCCTATTAGATGAGGACAATTAAGGAATCAAGGTGTAGGATGTGCGGGTAGAAACCAGAGTCGAATATAATGGTGTATTGCTTGCGGACAGACCGTTCCATAGGATCCAATTTGCACTCCTAATATATACTCTGTCAAAAGCAGTTGATCAGTTGAAGTGGATTTGGGATTCTTTAGATACAACAATAAGTCATTCAGTTAGAAGCAAGTCACATTTGATATCTGGTTGAACACAGCCACATCTAACCAACCATGATTATTACTTTCTCTCTCTCTCTCCGCCCGCGCTGTGGTGGAGAAATTACTCTCTCTCTCTCTCTCTCTCTCTCTCTGCCCGTGCCTCCATCGATATGCCTACAAAAAGTCTTTACACACATATATCAATTTAACTAAAATTCTTTTAATATATTATTAAATCTCTGTTCATGTTCATGATGTTAACATATACATACACAGATGCACTATGTGTATCCTAAATGCAAAACACATAACATAAGTATCGATCGTTGTGGACGCATTGCCTGGCTGTCTTCTAATTAATCTATTTGATTGTTTCAATCATCTATGGAACTGTGGAATTGGATGTGAGCTAGACTTTCATATATGCCCAGATTATGAAAAACAACCAAGCAATTACATGTAAACTATTTTTCTGAACATTTCTACTTGTTTGTTCTGTGAATATATCTATCTAACAAACCATTCTTTAAAAGTATCCTTCTAATTTGTGTTAAATGTAAACTGTTTTCACTTCAAACATTAAATTTTCTCACAGCTGTAGATGTGCAATCTGAAGAGGCTCATGAATCACTGCATTAACAGCAGAAACCATTTCCTTTGGTGATGTGAATCCATCAGTTCTTAAATAGAAGAGGTGCAGCACTTTGCTCATCTTCCAAAATAACTCCTTGCAAGCTCTTGGGACTACACTTCCCTCTTTGAGCAGTACTAGCCTCAGGAGCTCTCTCCTCGTAGAGCTTATCATGCTCTCGGTTTCTCTCTTGGCTTCGTCTTCTGAAAGTAAACCTCGGCTATCAAGAATGCGTAGCGACACGCTATTCAATTTCCCTTGCTTGCTTTCTCTCTGCCAAAAATACAATTTAAAAACAAAACTAGAAGAATAACAAAAAATATATAGAATCAGTGGCAAGCTGTTCTATTAACTGTCTTCAGCATCGTTGTTAGATTATATGATTATAATAGAGAATAAAACTAAGAAAGTTAACGTAAATGGCATGTTGATGTTGGCCATGGTAGTTTTTCGTAATTTAGAACGTTTTTGCTAGTTATCTGCATATTTTCTGATATTAGCCTTTCCTTATTACTTATTAGGGTTAATTGTACCAACAACAAAAAAACCCTGTTGTTTACGCAGTAAAGTACCTGTACCCTTGAAGTGGTTTATTAGCATGAAGACCCTCTCCATTCGTCGACCAATACTATAAAATCACTCAAGTTCTAAACAGCAAAAACAAGTTTTGGGGTTAAATTAGACAATCTTTTTAGTTGTTTAGAGTGAATTTTAGAGATTTTAAGGGTTTTGATCGATGACCAGCAAGGGTGTTGGCGCTAATATATTACTTGAGGGGGTACTATGCGGAGTACGTTTCTAATTAAACTTCTCAAGAAATATTGAATGGAACATATTTACCTCAAATCCTTGAACATCATTTAGCAGACGCCCGCACGTGCTCACAAGTCTATATAACTTATGGTACTCTGGGTCTCTGATGATGTCCTCTGAAAACTTTGGCCCGACAAAATATAGGGCCGGCAAAATAATTGGGCCTAAAGCAAAAGAAACGTATCCATTTTCCATGTATTCATGCAATGTAGGCACCGTCTTGTTCCTTGACCACTCAGCCTCTCTCATCATCGACTTCATCAAGCTAAGCCACTGCAAAAAATACAATGGCATGAGTTACAGGGGGAAAAATACAATGCCATAAGTTAGAGGGAAAAACCTCAATATTATAATTGTTTGTTGCACAAAGCACCCTTGTAGTTTACTCTGCATAGCGCTTATACCCCCAAAAGTGATTTATTAATGCGAACACCCCCTCTGCTCATTAACCAAAACCCTCATAAAGTAATACGGTCAAGTTCTATTCTAAACAGCTCATGTTCTACAGTTAAATTAGACAATCATCTGAGATGTTTAGTCATATTTAATTGTTTTTCAGGGTGTTGGTTATGAACAAAGGAGGTGTATGCGCCAATAAATCCCTTGAGGGGGTACATGAGCTATACATGGTAAACTACAAGGGGGTTTTGTGCGATTAACTTGTATAATAAATACACAGAAAAAGATGGCTGTGCATAGTACAATCTCAATTATATGGTCCGTGACACTTTGATGTTGCAATGCCAATGCCTTGGCTCCAAGCTCATTAATAGTACTATAGAGCGCGGAAAAAACAATCTCCACTTGTTTTGAACAAAACTCTTTTTCATGATTTCCATCCCACCTATTAAAGATTCGAAGGGAGAAGATTACATAAATCATAATTCAGCCAACCTGGTAACAGGAAGAGAGCATGAGAAAATAAATCATACTTTTCAACCAGCATAATAAGATTTAATAGCTCTTCATATGAACCTCCAACGTCAAAGAAATCGTCAACCACAGTTGTCAGCATGCTATTTTTGGCCCAAGACAGGCGAGCATCAGACATTTCCGGGGGAAAAAGTGTAGCCGCGGTAGAGAAATAGCAATATGCCAGTTTTTGTCTAGCAAATTCTAGCTGGTCTAATTTGTTTTCTTTGACCCAACTGTTTGCACAAAAAAGGCATACCATGAAATCTACGAAATAGTATGTCTTATAATTTGAGAAGTGAATTAATTGTCAAACCTTTCAAGAGACTCAAGTTCTTTGCGGTATATAGACTGAGAAAAATTGAATTCTTCCACTGCCAAATTTAGGACATCTTTGGTGTCGATGCTACGATTGCTGATTCGAGAAGGGGAAATTCCTCAATCGCATGATAAAAAATATCGAGGATATTTTTTTCTTTTTCTAGTAAAGCATTAACGGAATCTTACACATATGATGTCTTAAGAAGCTGGAAATTCTGCACCTTGTAGTGCTCAATATTTCTCTTGTGCTCGAGGCGATCCAGATTAGCATAGAAGGGAAACTTAAGAGCATAATCAACCTGAAAGTATGCATCCTTAGATGATGCCGAGAATAGAACAAGATCCTTCATAAATGTTTTATTTTATTTGTTAATTATCTAAGTTTGTATTAGGCTAAATTTCACTGAACTACCAAAACCTATACTTGTTTTTCTACAAACTACCAAAAACTTCACAGATTCCAAATACCTACCAAAAACATGCAAATTAAAATACCCATTTTTTCACTAAAATACTAAATAGTGTCATACAAATTCTGTGAAAGCCATAATGTTAGTTGAGTAAAATACCGGTATAATTCACTAAAAATGGGTATTTTCATATGAGAGTTTTTGATAGTTTGTTGTTATTTACAATGTTTTTGGTAGATTAGTCAAAAACAGGTATAGTTTTTCAAAGTTTAGTAAGCTTTTTTTCAGTCCTTGGTTTCTTGTTCCAACTTTTCTTTTAGAAAATGTCACCCGATAGTTTGTAGTAAATAGGAATTATATGATTATATCTTTCTCTACGTCACCCCAAGCAAAAATCAACTACTGTCATCGGGTCAGTCAAAATCATTTTGACTGAATGAAATACAAAATAATGAATACATCTTTAGAACTTATTGAACAAATACCTCTTCTATAACTGTATCAAGGTGTTGAGTTGCATCACCAGAAAGCTCCTCCTTTAGATAACAACTTGACCAGGACTCGACTTTTTCTAGAACTTGCTCATTTGGTAAAATTTTGATTTGTGAAGCCTTGTATAACTCTAGAACGGCACTCACATCCCTCAAATGTCCTTGTAACGTACTGTTGAAATGATAAACTTCGTCGAATCGAGCTAATGCATCTGCAAAACATTTAAACTCACCAACACTCAATTTATTGGGAAAAAAAGTTAAGAAAATTTCAACTAGTGGGAAGAAATCACCTGAAGAGACATCATATCCGTTCAGACGTAAAATCCGAAATGCCAGTGCACATGTGGCAATATCTGAAGTAATTTCTTCCTCATTGTTTAACCAGCATCTGCTATATTGGTTAAAGTCAAATTTCTAATGATGCTAGCACAATGACAGATAGGCTAAATTACGTAAAATACTCTCAACTCTGTTAAAACTTTGGTTTTAATGAAGGTTTTCTTTCACTAAAATACCCTTACTTTTAGGAGCCTTTCTGTATAAACCCAAAACTTTAAGGTAGTTTAGGGAAAAACAACCGTAGTAAGGGTATTTTACTGTAATTTAGCCTAATAGATATCTAAGAGCAGTTGTTTGATCATCACCTGTATATCTCGTCCAAAATGCTCCTTATCTCGCAACTAAAATGACTGGAAATTCCAAACCTCTCAAGATCGTCAACAATGCGGAGGCGGGTATACATATCCAGAGGATATATAGTAGGAACTGTCATAAACCATTTATAGAGAGAATAACATCAGATACTGCGAGGACATAATTTAGGTGTTCTTATATCACAGTGTCGCATTCCATACACCCCTAAATCTCGTTCGTTTTTATTTCACTCAAAAATCTCTTAACTTGGTCAATACAAGACCTTTGAAGTCCTGATGCTCTTCAAAATTTGAGTTGCAATCAGTCTGAGACATGGTTTTCTCGAGGGAAGAAATATATGGTGATCTAGAAATTCTCAAAATCTACGAGAGTCGGTGTCACTTTGAAACACAGATCCAGAAAAAGGAAAAGGAAAAAGAAGGGAGAAACAAGGTCAAAAAGTAAACAAATACTAAGTTTAGTAGTAGATATGATTTAGAAAAAGAACTATGGGATACGATATACGAAAAATCTCAAAAATTTACTGTATGTTTTGATCTAGATTAAGAGTTGAAGCACACCTGAATTACCAAATTTCTCTATGAGTGATTGTAAATAATTGAGGGCTTTCTCGTCATGAGTACGGATTACTGCAGCAGCAGTGGTTGAAGGTGAATTAAAGAGCGAACCGTTTCTCTTTTGATACTTCATTACTTCTTGACAGTCTTGTGATCTTAATCCCTCTGCAACATATGCATGATAAGCTTTCCTTCCCTCCGAAGAGTCTCCAGACAACCTATAGAAAAGGATATGAATCACGTGATGCTTAAATCTTCTCTTTTGTTTCAATTAAAAATAAAATCATTGTTTAATCTTCTCTTCTTTACAATTCAAATAAAGTGCATATATAAAGAACTCGGTGAGTTTTTGTTAGCTTGACATGCATAATGTTATCCTCGGTCCTAAGCGTTTAGGTATAGTGGTTAACTGGTGTCAACACACCAGTTTTCTAGAGGTCTGGTATCACACCTCAATCATTGTCAAATTAAAATGTATTCATTTTCTTCCATACATGTTTCCGCTAGAGGCCTTTCCACATGATCCACCATCCACATGAGAGGCAGCATTAAGATTGTGTAGTTTGGTATACAAATTGTTATCCCTAGCGATTCTTACCCGGAAGTTTAAGTGGGTGTGGGATAACTATATGTACATCAAGCTAGCATATTGTTAATATAACCGAGGAAAGAGGCAATCAAGAACCATATGTAAATCGTTAATATAACCGAGGAGATGTTCCTTAATGGAGCATAATGGAAGAAAATGATTCATATAGCTGCCCCTAAAATTTTAGGATGAAGGCTTGTTGTTGTTGTTGCAAGCTAGCATATTGTTATTGTTTAACAGTTCTACTCAAAGTCATACACTACTTCAAGAGCATTAAAGATGAAAAAGATTGTGATTGATTCTATTTCATATTATTGCTTATTAGATTGCTTCATTAAGCAAAATCTATTAACTTATGTATTAGGTCAAATTGAATTATGTACTTATCCTTTTCTAGGTTATTCTCCCTTGTTTTGTATGCTCTATATCTATATATATTGAGTATTATATTATAATATTAGTAAAATTAGTAGGTTCTCATTTTCTAAGATGGTATCAGGGCTATGACAAGGTACCTAGAGAGGTATTATGGGGGACAATGATGAAGAAGGGGGTCCCCGTCAAGTATATTGACATAATCAAGGATATGTACGATGGAGTAGTGGCAAATGTCAGAACCTGCGGCGGCTTAACGAGTGATTTTCCGATTACAATTGGTTTACATCAAGGATCTGCATTGAGTCCATTCCTGTTTACCATCGTGATGGATGAACTTACTAGAACTATCCAAGATGAGATACCATGGTATATGCTATTCGCTGATGATATTGTTCTAGTAAATGAGACGAAAACAGGGGTTAATGCCAAAATTGGAATTATAGAGGCAAACATTGGAATCTTGGGGATTCAGATTGAGCAGGTCCAAGACAGCATATATGCATTGCAAATTTAGTAACCAAATAAGTCAAAACCATATTGGTATAACATTGGAAGGGCAAGAGATATCACCAAGCGACCAGTTTAGATATCTAGGTTCCATCATCCAAAAGAATGGGGAGATCGATAGTGATATTAATCAAAGTATCCAAGGTGGTTGGTTGAAATGGAGGAGTGCAACAGTGATTTTGTGTGATCGTAACTTTCCGTTAAAATTGAAAGGGAAGTTTTATCGGAGCGCTATTCGGCCTGCCTTATTATATGGTACAGAATGCTGGGCTCCTAAGAAGCATCATACACAGAAGATGCACGTAGCGGAGATGCGCATGCTTCGTTGGATGTGCGGTAACACTAGAAAAGATAAGGTGCGAAATGAGGATATTCGTGCAAAAGTTGGTGTAGCACCTGTGGAGAAGAAGATGCGGGAAAACCGGCTAAGATGGTTTGGTCATGTGCGACGCAGACCTATGGAAGCACCGGTTCGACGATTAGATACTCTCGATATGGGCAATGGCAAAAAGGCAAAAGGGAGACCGAAGAAAACATGGATGGAGGTGATACGAAACGATATGGTTGCCAAAGGACTCGATGAAAGTATATTGTTCGATAGGAGTGAGTGGAGGCAGAGGATTCATGTGCTGGACCCGGCGTGATTCTCATATTGGTTCATGTAGCCTACCCCATATGCTTGGGATAAAAGGCTCAGTTGTTGTTGTATCAGGGCTATGATCCTGATAAAAAAAGAAAAAAAACTCCATCAACAAGATTGCATGGAAATGGATACGAGAACACGGATACGACATTATGTGTTATGGCGACACGACAAAATCCCAAAATATACGATACGTGTGTGTGTATAATCTTATAAAAATAAATAAGATATCAAACTATTATGATAATATTAAATAAGGAAAAATAAACAAGTCTAACATGTTATACGTTAATAATATACTAAAAATATGTTTATACGCATATGACATGCATAGAACACATACTATACGTATATGACATATATACAACGCGTCTGATACGCGTCATGCAAATGTCGGTGTCCGATACGTGTCGGACCGGACACGACAACCCGTTGGAAGTGTTCGTGCAACCTAGTCCATCAATATTTTCTTTCAAATAAAACTTTTTATATTATTGATCTTTTCCTAGTCTATCTTCTTTGAGTTTGCACCGTACCTTTCTACACCGGTATAAATATTTATAACGGCGACAGTCTCTCTTTTCCAGCATCTTTTCTTTTTAGCCAAAGTGGTTTCATGACAAGAGTCCACCTAAATTTTCAAGAGACTTCAGATTACGATCCACCTAGCATCATGCATAAGTGACTAGAGGCTTCAAACCATCATTGCTCAATACATCAGAAGACTATGTTGCTCTCGTCATTCTCATATTTGCGGATATTCAACTCAACCAATATTCTTTCCAAATTCTCGATACCGAGATTGGACGTCACCCTGTGTACAGTGAAGAAGACCTGGAAGAAAAGGTCCGGGCTATTGTTAGTGCCACCACCAACCAGCCCCTGAAACTCGGGTTCAGGGATTTTTGCCGTCACCCTTGTCTTTGACCGATGAGGGCAAAAACAAGGTTGTGCTTTACCAACCCTTGTGATCCTATCAGTTCTGAACGACACCCTTTCTCCTCACTGACCCTATAACGTCGAGCATCTACGAAACTCTTTTATCAGCCTATGTGGTTTTTCTTTCTTTCCCAGACGCTTCCGGCAAGAAAACGGATTAAATCTATCGTGAATTTGCGGGAGAGTGTTAAAGATGGAAAATATCATGATTGATTCTATTTCATATTATTGCTCATTAGATTGCTTCATTACGCAAGATCCATTACCTTATGAATTAGGTCAAATTTGAATTATGTGTTTTTTCTTTTCTAGGTTTTTATGTTTCCTTGTTTTTGTATACTCTATATCTCTATAAATAGAGCATTATAATATTAATAAAATTATCATGTTCTCATTTTCTAAGGGTGTACAAAACAATATATAGAGTCAACTAGATATCAGGACATATAATTTCCGTTGTGAATGTAACAATCGATCGATTTAGAACAAGTATACCAAACAAGAAGCTAAAAGTTCTCTATCTATTGAGAAAATTCTGTACCAAAATTAAAAAAATGATTAAACCTTAGATCTAAGCATCCTCTAATCAGAATAAAATTTAAACAATCATCATATGATAAGAGATACCAAAGAGCCACATACCTTTTCCCGTCTCTGGTAGAAAGCATAGTATCTACATTGGATTGGAGCATTGGAAGATTCAAGCCCATACCAATTGCATAGTTAACCATGCCAGGAAATATAATCTCGAAGCCAATAGGAGACAGTAAGTTCTTATCCATAACAAACGAGAAATTAGATCTGATATAGCAGAGTCCTGCAATATCAAGACCAGATTTTCCTTTAATGTACATGTCATACAAAGAAAATACAAGATTTGGAGTCATTTGTAATATGTTCAGTTGTTCACAGCCACTTTATCCAAAAGATTAAGTTGTTGCGTTATGGGATAGCAATGTAAAGCAAGCTAACATAACACTTAATGCTCCCCCTTGTGCGGACCTTCGCACTGGAAACCCTCGCTTGTAAAGGTAAATCAATATATTTTAAATTAATAGGGATGAGGTTTGAACCCATGACCTTTTGGAAACCTGGTGTGCTTTGATACCATGTCGAAGACCACTTTATTAAAAAACTTAAGCTGTTGAGTTGTGTGAGATAACTATGTAAACCAAGCTTAATATAAATTTAACACACACCCTCCCAATGGACCTCCAACGGAAACACTCATTTGTAAATACAAAGTAGACGGGGATACATGGACATTTGAAATGTAATGATGAGGTTTAACCACAAAACTCTTGAAAACTGGCATGCACTGATATTATGTCGTCACGAACCGCTTTACCCAAAAGCTAACACGTTAGGTTAGGGGACAGCTATGTATCATGCTTAATATATACTTAACACATGCCATTTTAACAGTTACGAGATTTGGTGTCATCTGTAATATTACCCCTTTTGACATGTTCTTCGCCAACATTCCATCGCCGAAGTGCTAGTATGCAAGCCAATGTCGAAGAAAGCACGTCCTTTATCAACAAAGGGTCACTATGAGGAAGCCCCCATGAGCCATCTTGGTGTTGATTTTCCAATATCCATTCTATACACTTTGAAAAGCATGAAGACTTTGGGGATATTGGAGAAGGAACCATGGCTACCCAAGCAGTATCATAATTAGAAACTGAAAGCTCGGCCTTTAGTAATGCATCCCTGATTCTATCCCTTTCTCCTCTGATGTTCTGCAATAATTTTTGAAGATTTCAATTGAAAGAAGTATCGATCCCCTTCTAAAATTGAGCTAGAACACATCATACCTGAACTGGAAAGTTAACACCTTTATAGATCTTCAATCTATCATCCACACGTGCTATTTAAACCGAACATGCACAAACATGCATGGGCATTAGAAAGTTGGAGAAGAAAAGGTGTAGAAAGCTAAATTCCAGCAACCTAATATCGCTTTAAAAAGATAAGGTATCTTTGTGGAAAAAATCTCAAATTCTTTGCACTTTTAACACACACGTACGTGCGCACAAACTTTGCGCCGCACGCACACTGGCATACAAATAAACAAGCTTTTATTATGCACATTAGGTGGTCGTAGGAGAAGTGTAATATCGGGAGCATTACAAGTTACAACAATAAAACTACAACCAAAATTACATCGAATATATTAGTTGCTATATAGGTAGAAGTATATAAACAAATAGATGTAAAACCTTTACCACCCATAGAAATAACTTATAAAGAACATAATGTAAGTCATTATATGAAAAAAAAAATTGCAACCATTTCTCGTGAAAGATCAAACCTTTAGGATCAGGAGTGTTAATGGATGGCGTCATCTGAGAACAACAAACTCGAAACTTGAAATTTAGGTTAGCACAAAAGGAACCACAGTTTGATAATGAGAGATGTTGCATAATTCTTCACCTAGGATCAACTTTAACTGCAAAAGGCTGAAAATAAAATTAACACAAACGAAAACAGAAGTCAACAAAAATGCAGTCTTTGTCGATTAATTTTCCGAGCATTCTTGGACTTTGCTCATGTTCAAAAGCCATCCCTTGAATTAGAGAAGGCTAAGATTCTCTCAATACAAAATTCAACACTAGTGGTGGAGTTTGATCACGCGACATCATAAGAGAAGAGGAAGTAAGGTGCCAAATGCCAAATGATCCCAAGCCTTTTTATCGAAATTTTTTCATGGTGGCTACACGAATATTTTCTTTCTCCATTTTTAAAAATTAGCAATCACTGCCTCACCAAACAAGCATACACATCAGACCTATCACATTCATTTTAGTGTGTGTGTGTGTATAAAGCACCTTTTTTTTTTGAACATTTGATCTTATTAGTGAGGGACGAACAGAGAAGACAATGTACCCAACATTGATTCCTCAAGAATCTAATAGACCTGTTCTTGTCATTAGATCCTATAAAGATCTAACAACATTTGCATTAATAATTCAACAAAATCAAAATAAAACGTAGAGGCTTGGGAGCTGCGATCAGCCCATCACAATTCACAATAAAAGATCGATCATTACCCGAATCCGATAACAGGTGCTGTGCTGTTGTCTACGTCGCCGGCGGCCTTTCTCGCTCCTTGGATTTTACAGAGAGAAAGAGAGATAGAAGAGGTAGGGAGGGAGAGTAAAGTGAAAAGGGAAAGGCGATTAGATATGCTCAGGACAAATGCATTCCCCTTGGGATTTTGTATCGTTGTTGCTAAAAAAGGATCAATGGAGTAACATGCGTGTCAATCCGAACTAATTATAATCATCATATGTAGCAGATTACATAAAATCAATAAATATTAAAAGAAAAATCATACCTAGTAAAATATACAGGATATTGTCCAGATTCGACCTGCACTTGCAAATTTAACGAAAAATTACAAGTGATAATTTCTGCTCTCTCTATCTCATCCAAATACAAAACAATCTCCCAAAATTACAAACCTTTTTCTCTTTTCTTTCTCACCCGCTCAGAGATTTTATTCTTTTCTTGACGCAATCTCAATCTGGGCCTTTCAATCTGCGGCCTTTCGCAGCCTTTAGATCCCAAAAGCTCTATGTGGATTTATTAAAGCGGCAGCCCTTCGCCTTTAAGGCTCTGTTAAATTAATTTATGCCGCAGGGTAAAAATACATGCATGGCATTAATTAATTAATATATAGAGATGAGTTTAGACCCATAGATGAGCACAAATTTAAACTATAGATTTGTTTAAAACATTTGTTTAAAAAAATAGTGATAAGTTTGATAATTTAATTAATTAAATTAATTAAATATTTTCCAAACATATTTCTACTTAAAACCCTTTACCTCCCTCTTGTGCACGCCTAACCGCATGTATCGCGTTCCGCACGTACTGCATTTGCACTCTGATGGAGTTCCTTTTCGGGTCTCCTTCAGATGTTGTCTTCCGTCAATCTCCCGGTGGATATTGGAGGTGATCTCCTGTTGCGTGTGGGTCTCAATGGTTTTTGAGGAGATTGGTGATTTGGAGGAGTTTGGCGCCGAGTACCTGCAAAGAAGTCCCGGGGTGGTTTGGTACCACCGAGGACCCTCCGACGATTAAGTTAGTACTAGATCCGAGCAGAGTAACGGCTAAGTGGAGAAAAAATGGCTTACTTAACCCCTCTGTGATGGGGGTTTATATAGCGGCGGCGGTACGCAGCAGTAGGCGCGAGAATCTCGCCGGCAGTTACGCTCCCGACGTCACGCCCACGTATGGAGCGGATCGCCCATTAATGGGGATCGTGATGGCGTGGAACGTGGGGCGTTGCCAGTGGAGAATCTGCGCGTGGCGAGATTTGCGGAGCGGCGATTACGCCTGTGAGTGGTGGAGTTGGTCGGCCGGAAGGACCGAGGAAGACGGTCTCGGCTGGGGAGCTCGGAGGCGAGCAAGAGGGTCGAGGAGTCTTGGTCTTGTGGCAGCTCGGGACGAGATGAGGGGACGAGGAGGCTAATTTGCAGGGGGGCCCGAGGAGGGCCAGCTTGTGCTTGCAGGTCGGGTACAGGGGTACCCTGGTCGGCCCCTGTGGGCCCTTTCTTCTGAGCTCTGGGACACGTCTTCTGCCGCGTGTCCTGATTTTGGGGATCGCCAATATTGAGCATCATCATTAGCCCCCCACTCTTGTCCCGACCAGCTAGCGAGTCGGGTCAGGAGTGGACTGCCGGGCCGCCCAGGGTGGGCTCCCTCCTAAGGTTTCATCGGGACACGTCCCCGGGCTGTCAACTGTATTTTCTGTCAGCGAATCAGGGCGAGATCTCTTCATTTAAGGAAGGTGCACCGGTTCGTGCATCGTTCCACTGAAGCGACGGTCCACGTGTCAAGCGCCGGTTGCCCGACGCGACGTATGTAGACCTGTGGCGTCTGACGGGGTGCGACCCAGTGTGGGCATGACATGTGGAGCGATCGGAGCCGTTGGACGCGAGGAGGCGTTTTGGCGGGAGATGAAGGGCGTCGTTGGATGAGGCCGCTCGTGGTGATAAATAGGGGTGGGGCCTGTTCCAGGGCCCCTACTCCTTCATATTTCCCCGTTCTAAGTCCTAGTTGCTCGGCGCTCATCCCCCTTCTTTCGCTTTCGTTTTCCGAGGATCCCTCTTCTCAAGGTTAGATGTCTTCCTTTATAGAGTCAGTAGGTATCGTAGGAGTGGGTTCTAGGGACCCTTTAGTTGAACCTGAGTCCTCTCGGGGAGCAGGGGTCGGATCCTCTCCCCGGGATCGTGCGGCGGGGGCAGCCCCCAGGGAGGAGGCGTTAGATGCTGCCCCCGGCGTCTCGTATTGGGTGAGGCATGAGGACGAGCTCGCCAATGCTCGGGCTCGCTTCCACATCCCCTCACGCTATACACTTCGTCTGGCCAAGGAGGGAGAGAGGGCAGACCAAGTACGGGGCAGGGAGATCGCCCTGTATTTGGAAGCTTTTTGGGGTGGAATGCGCCTGCCCTTCTCTCCCGAGGTCGTCGAAGCGCTGAACTTTTTCGGGTTAGCCCCTGGCCAGTTAGTGCCGAACTCGTGGAGGATTCTCCTCGGGTTCCTGATCCGCCTGAAGTTACAGGCAGTTCCCTTCAGCCTCTCCCTCCTTGATTCTTCACTCATCTTCAAAAATCACCCTGGTGGTCGAGTGGGTGACCCGAGGTGGGTGTACCTCTCTTTCAGAAAGCGGTAGGGGGGCGCCGCCGGGACAGGGGTTGTGCCTTCTTCCATCCACGACTGGAAGAAGAAGTTCTTCTTCGTTTCCCCTCCCGAGGGCGAGGACTGGCCCGTGCCTACAAAGTGGTCGAGGGAGAAATGCTTGCCGGGGAACTAGTCCAGTGACCCCGTCGCGGTGAGGTGGCGTCGTGGGAGCCCATCCCCCGTTTCGACGTGCTGCTGTCTGAGAGGGTCCTGAGTTGGGCCAGGCTCAGCCCCGTTGAGTTCGTCGGTAAGTTTAGGCTTGCTTTTTGGCTTGTATATTGCTTGTGTCGCTGACTTCTTTACATTTGCTTTTGTGTAGGACCCATGGACATGGACTTGCTCCGATCTTCCATGCGCCAGCCGAGGAAGGTCGTGAAGGCTGGGGGCACCAGCTCTTCCCGCTCAAAGCCTGCCCCGCCTCCTTCTCCCCCGGTGGTCGTGTCCCGTGAGCGTTTGGGGGCGGATCCCGCCCTGGGGCCTAGCAGAGTGTCGGGCCGGAAGCGGGATCGGATTCTGGAGGACCCGGTCTCGGAAGAAGAGATCGGCTCTCCCTCGGAGTCGCTCAAGAGGAGTTCCCGGAGATCCTCCCGGGGCCCGTCCTCGCCGATCATGGTGGAGGAAGGGGGCCTTCAATTCGCAGTGCTTTCAGGGATATCCGTCGCGGATAGCCTGCTGCATGAAATAGAGATATCGGCCGGGGGTAGAGTCCCCGGTGGGACCTTCAGGGCCCAGCTGGCGTCCATCGCCTAGGAGTCCGTGCAGGTAAGTGTTTGGTCTTTTGTGAGATTCGGTGCATTCTTCGTCTTTCTGATCTCTTTCCTATCTTTCAGGTTCTCCAGCACGTTGCCCTCGCCTTACGCATGGAGGTCGAGGTGATAGCCCCGGCGATGAAGGCTGCGGTCCAGCTCGCCTCGCTGGAAGAGAGCTCCAAACGGGAGCTGGAGGCGGTGATGGAGAGGGTCGTCGCCTTGGAGGGCGAGGTGGAGGCCGGGAAGCGGGAGTGTCACGCCCCGCTTCCCAAAATACGGAATATGAGGGGTTGACAAGGCCAGCCATGCTCCTACGGTCAAGGAAACATCCTGCCGTAGTCACACTTCGGCTTCTAGCTTTACGTGGTATTCAGTAATCAATGCACAGGTAATGAGAAATGCAGTCACTAAAACAAAACAAGTACAAAGAACTAACCAGTTAGAGATCAAGGAAGTATAGCGCTGAGTCACTGATCCAGATATCCGCAATGTCCTCGAGGTACGTCAGATCCTGGTCCAAGCTAAATCCACTTCTCACTCTGAGCATGCATACTCAGGTCGTCAGAGCGACACAATAGCAATATATATAAATACGAATGTGAACACGTGCAATAATGATGAATATGAAACAGTAAGCATGGAATAATGACGTGAGCATGAAGTAGCCAATACAGGTAGATAATAGAACAGGTAAACAGTAAAGCAGGGAACAGTATGGCAGGTATATTGAATCAGTAAGCAATGCATGTCAATGTCACTAACCCTACCAGTCTCTAAGTCTCACTGTCCAGGTCGCTAAACCTATCGTCAGTCCAAGTGTGAGAGTCAACCACTCGTGAGTATCCCCCACCCAAGGGCAAGGGAACACGGGCCCGAGTCGCTCGCTAATAATCAGTAATATCACCCATATATCTCCAGAATCGCTGTATGTGCCGGCAATGGGACTCCCGAGATTCTGTTGAACTCACACTCAAACTACCCCACACCCCGTGGTCTACATCAAACGCCAACCATAAACTCAAATACCAGTCGGTCCATAACAAGTCTACGCGAGAACTAGAGACATGATCTCCATCAAGCATGTCTCGACTGATACCCAAGATAAATGGACAGTGTTTGGTGCCTTACCTATGACACTAATATAAGTGCTCCATAACCGTCCCATTCCAGTTATGGTTACACTTATACACGTCCCATAGGCGTCGACAATGCAATAATCAATAGGGTCCGCTGATTGTGTACAAGTACGTGTCACTTTCACTTATCCATTCATACTTAAACACTAACGTACGTGCCACAATCCAACACTAATACCTAACACTGGGTAATGCACACGATCACTAGGCTACTAATGCAATGACATCTACACGATATGATGAGAATACAAGATATGAATAGAATATCATCAGCCCGTGCCCTACCACTTGCACAATTTACTATAAATCATACATGCAAAATTAAACGAAACAATGTAAAAGGGGTAAGCAGTATGTTTAATTATCTATCCATAAAAATTAGTTTCGCGCCAATCGGGTTTCATTTCTGCTAGATACGGCCATTTCAATTTAAGTGTTCGCTGCTGGAAATCCGGTTTCAGAATTAGAAGTCCGTTTCGTAACACATTTTAATCCCAGTTGGGATCGTAATTAGGCAACTCTATAGTTGAAAAATATTTAGGGTTATCAGTGAGGTTTCCACCGCAATTGGAGGATCAGTAATATCCTTTATTCACAGGGAGTTATGGCCAGGTTTAGGTTGATGTGTAAAATATGTCACTGCAGAATTCAGCAGAACATATCGACATTATAAAATGTGTTAAAAAATATCATAAAGTTGAGGAATCCAGTGAGACCAGTGGGATAAGGAATCTAACTCAATTATATTCGTAACGATATAGGGTTCCGCACATTTCCGCGTTTGATCAAGGAAAATACAGTGAGTTAAAACAGGGGTTATCTGGAATTACCGCTCTGGAGTGCAGTTCAGAATCGTAATTCCCCGCAGTTTTCTCTATCGTAACTAGTTCAAATTTAGGTAACAAAAATAGGGTACTGGATCTTATTCTGTTGGCTTCGATACAAGCCAGGGAACGCCAAAATCCGATTTGTAAAATATTTAATATGAATTTAACGGTCTAACATGTTCAGGAAATTCAGGTTTCGTAATGATTATCTGGATTAACATTTCATAGGTAAAACGACCGTGGTTTCCAAAAAAATTTCTACAGCACATCGGTAAATAATAGATAGGTCGAATGATCACAAGTTCCGTCATTTAAAGTTATGTTTTCACCTAAAGTTCCAAACCAAACACTTGGATCGTATAGGCTCGCACGAAATATATATCTACGATATTAATTTTAAACTGAAATAACTACGAACTAATAGCATGAAGCAAGTAATATACTTACCTGAAGATGTGTCGACGACGGTACGGCAGCGGCAATGGCACGATCGCGTCACGAACACGGCAAAGGTTTAGCCTTGTCGGATCTTGATTCTTGGATTTGATGGCTCGGTGGGTGCGACGGGCGTGCGCTGGCGTTGCGATGGATTGCGTGTTGATGACGATGACGGCTTAAGGGACCGAGGCCACGGCTTGTCCGTCGACAACAGCGACTGGAGCAACGGCGACGGCGACGATCGTAGGTGTTCGATGAAATGTCGGGGCTTGACGGTGGTGGCGACGGGCACTGTAGCTCCAGCAGGGAGGAGAGGGGGTGAAGAGGAGGGATCGTCGTCGAAGGTGAGGTGGTCGGAGTCGGCTTGGGCTGTAGTCGAGGGAAGCTCGGGGTCGGTTGGCTGTCGTGGAGGCGGTGGAGCTTGGGCTGGAAAGGAGGTGGTGAAGGGGGAAAGTCGTAGCAGCTCGAGATGGTTGAGGTGGTCGCTGGCGGTGAGGTTGGAGCTCCGGCGAGGAAATGGTGGTGGGTTGTTGAGATGTAGGAGAGGGAGGTGAGCTGGGGAGCTCGGGCAGGTGACGGGGAATGGCGACGATGGTGGAGGCGGCGTGGGGCGGTTGCAGTGGGTTGGTGATGGGTTTTGGATAGAAGGAGGTGGTGGGGTGAGGGAGCTCGGCTGGTATGAGCGAGAGAGGGAGACGAGAGCAAGGGAAAGGAGGAGAGAGAGAGCTCGGGGTTGCAGTGAGGGATGCAGGCGCGGGTGAAGGGAGAGAGAGGGACAGGTCTCGGGGCGTGAGCACGAGGAGCGGAGGACGCGGGGGGGGAACGTTGGAGGAAGTTGCGAGGGTGGGCGAGACGTGGGCGAGGGGGTCATGGGCGCGAGAGAAGCGGGGGCTCAGGAACGAGCGCGACGTGGGGATGAGGAGAAAAGAAGCGGGAAGAGAAGGAGGTGGTGAAGGAGAGTGAACGGGTCGGGTCGTAGGGGAGATGGGCCGGGCTCGGGCTGGAAAAGGGAATTTATAAAAGTGTGGGAAGGATGGTGGGCTGGGCTAGGGAATGGAAAAGAATTTAAAAGGAATGGGAAAGGAATGGGCTGGGTTTGGGTTAATTGATTGGGTAGAATTTGGGAAAATAAATATAAGGGGTTAGGGTTTAATAGTTAAGGTTAGGAAAATTAGATGAAAATTATTTGGGAAAATAGAAATATTTAGGTAAACAAAATTTGTAATCTTGTTTAAAAATACGGAAAATAATTAAAAAGGGACTGGGTATTACATCATACCCCACTTATATAAAATTTCGTCCTCAAAATTTAAAATAGACGATAAGCTATAAATAATATGCGAGAAGCCACAAAATCAACTACTACTATATAGTGATCTACGTAGAAGCAACTAGATAAAAATATAATCTTACACACACACACACACACACACACACACACGTATAGATAAGAAATAGCGCAGCTAAAATAACAAGCATAAGGCATAACCATTTATAATGACAAACTATAGGCACAATACCAGGGAAAATAAAACAACAATAATAAACAATAGTGAAGGACTCGCCGATAAGCTAAAATATTTTAGAAAGAATATCGATCAGACAATTTAAAATAACTTGAGAAAACCCATATGGTGAAATAAGAAAAATAGTATGTGCGGCATATATTTACATATTGAAAATATGAAGAATAGTAGAGTATTCAGAATAAGTAAAACGAAAGTAGTTGATAGCACACAAATTTTTTTTTTTTTTGTAAACACAAAATAGTGAAAGCTAAATTTCGAATACGATGTCACTGAATGTAATCATAGTAATAAGGAATAGCACTAATAATGCATAAGGGCTAGCCAGCGTATGGATTTCAGTGGAATACGGCCCATTCAAAAAGGTCGGAAAGTGGTGCTCTTAATCTGAATGTTGAAGAGGCTTGGGTCGGGTCAGTACAAGGTGCAAGGGTGAATAGTAATGAATCTCGGAATGGAAAGAAATTTTTTGGGGAGGGAAAATAGTCAATGCATCATGCGAATCAAATCTCAAAAGATCAGTGAACTCAAAAACTGTATTATTCCAGAAAGCATTCTCAAAAGATAAAAGGTGGTCCTAAGCTATACATAGATTTATTTGGCCAGAGGAAACAGAAGATAAATCGCGTCAGTCGCGGTTGTGGAAGTTCAGCAGGTTACGGTAAGCTCGCGCTAAGACATGGACGTCCATTTCCATAGCGCCTCGCAGAGATTGCCACTGGAGGTTCTCCCGCCACGGGGTCTTCTTCTCCTGGTCCTTCTTCCTCGTCTGGAGCTTCTTCATCGTGGTATGCTTCCACGTGATTCACCCCTTCTGGATCTTCTTCCACGAGGTTTCCTTCCACTGGATTCTCCTCAGGGTCTTCCTCTCCTGGATTTTCTCCTACCGGGTCTTCCTCGGAATCTCCCTCTATCGAGTCCTCTTCGGGGTCCTCTTCTTCGTTATCAGAGTCGCTGATCATGTCGACTGCTGGGGCTGCGACTCCCTCGCCCTCAGAATTGTTGTTGCTGGAAATAACCTGTGGGCCATCGATCTCGTCATCTGAACTCGCTAGTATGTAGTCCAAGGAAATGCAGGATTGAATGTCATCATCGATAAGCGGCGCTGCTCCAGGATTAGCCATGGCCTCAAAAGAAAGTGTCATGATCAGACAGTGGAACACACCAAGAAAATAACCAAGGATATGGGGCACAAGGAACAAATACGGTAGGTAAGGACTAAAAAATCATAATTTAGAATACTGATACAACAAGCAGTATAAGGAAAATGAGTGGCAAGGGGACGATACATACATCACAACTCAGAATTTTATTGCATTCAACTAAAAGTTCAACGGATACAAGATTTTAAACAAAAGGAAATATTTAAAAAAGAGTGACAATATTTTTATTGAAAGCAGAAAAGGTGATAATTCTTCTTTGATATCTAGACCGCTGCATTCTCGTCAAGCGAGTGGAATCCTGCGCTGGGCCCGTACTATCCTTGAAGCTCGAACTACGAAATAACCAAGTCACTTAGCAGGAGTGGAGAGTGTGGACGAATCTCCTCCTTGTAGCTCCTTCTTTCGAGGGCAACCATTGACAAGATGTTCGTTGGATTCGCAAATCAGGCACTGCCCTTTGGCGTTGCGACAGTCTCTTTGAAGGTGTCCTGGCTTCTTACAGTATCCACAACATTGAGTCCTCCGCTGCTTCCGTTGCTGAGGAACAAGTGGGCGCTTCATCTTCACCTCTTTTTCTTGTTTAACAGGGATTCCCTTACGATTGGAGGCTCCCGCTGGTGCCTGAGTCATCTGCCTTCTTAATCCTTCAGCTAGCAGGTCATTCGTTCGCTCCTGGGCTTCCTTCAAACCTTGTAGTACATTCAAAATCTCGACGGTCTGATTTTGGGGAGTGGAGATAGAAGAAGAGTCGTTGGGAGACATAGTCCTGAAACAACAATTTTAGGACGGCATAAGGTACAAGGTATAAGAATCAAAATACAATATAGATTAGGCAAGGAAATAAGAATATCGGGTGAGGTGAAATTCAAACGAGTGGAAATCAAATGTAGAACTCCAAGTCACTCAAACAGAGTACAGTATTGTAACTATGCTGCAGTTCATAATTACAATCACGTAACTCTACCAAGTCACCCAAAACTCTAGCGGATGGATCAAAATATGTAGCAGGATACACTATATAGATCAAGATCAATGATAACAGGTTTGCAATCTAGACCGAAGGATGTCTTAGATTGTCAAGCCCTACACGGAAACTGCAATCCCAATCGAAGCAAAACCTGGCTCTGATACCAACAAAACCATGTCACGCCCTGCTTCCCAAAATACGGAATACGAGGGGTTGACAAGGCCAGCCATGCTCCTACGGTCAAGGAAACATCCTGCCGTAGTCACACTTCGGCTTCTAGCTTTACGTGGTAATCAGTAATCAATGCACAAGTAATGAGAAATACAGTCACTAAAACAAAACAAGTACAAAGAACTAACCAGTTAGAGATCAAGGAAGTATAGCGCTGAGTCACTGATCCAGATATCCGCAATGTCCTCGAGGTACGTCAGATCCTGGTCCAAGCTAAATCCACTTCTCACTCTGAGCATGCATACTCAGGTCGTCAGAGCGACACAATAGCAATATATATAAATACGAATGTGAACACATGCAATAATGATGAATATGAAACAGTAAGCATGGAATAATGACGTGAGCATGAAGTAGCCAATACAGGTAGATAATAGAACAGGTAAACAGTAAAGCAGTGAACAGTATGGCAGGTATATTGAATCAGTAAGCAATGCATGTCAATGTCACTAACCCTATCAGTCTCTAAGTCTCACTGTCCAGGTTGCTAAACCTATCGTCGGTCCAAGTGTGAGAGACAACCACTCGTGAGTATCCCCCATCCAAGGGTAGGACCCAAAGGCAAGGGAACACGGCCCGAGTCGCTCGCTAATAATCAGTAATATCACCCATATATCTCCAGAATCGCTGTATGTGCCGGCAATGGGACTCCCGAGATTCTGTTGAACTCACACTCAAACTACCCCACACCCCGTGGTCTACATCAAACGCCAACCATAAACTCAAATACCAGTCGGTCCATAACAAGTCTACGCGAGAACTGGAGACATGATCTCCATCAAGCATGTCTCGACTGAAACCCAAGATAAATGGACAGTGTTTGGTGCCTTACCTATGACACTAATATAAGTGCTCCATAACCGTCCCATTCCAGTTATGGTTACACTTATACACGTCCCATAGGCGTCGACAATGCAATAATCAATAGGGTTCGCTGATTGTGTACAAGTACGTGTCACTTTCACTTATCCATTCATGCTTAAACACTAACGTACGTGCCACAATCCAACACTAATACCTAACACTGGGTAATGCACACGATCACTAGGCTACTAATGCAATGACATCTACACGATATGATGAGAATACAAGATATGAATAGAATATCATCAGCCCGTGCCCTACCACTTGCACAATTTACTATAGATCATACATGCAAAATTAAACGAAACAATGTAAAAGGGGTAAGCAGTATGTTTAATTATCTATCCATAAAAATTAGTTTCGCGCCAATCGGGTTTCATTTCTGCTAGATACGGCCATTTCAATTTAAGTGTTCGCTGCTGGAAATCCGGTTTCAGAATTAGAAGTCCGTTTCGTAACACATTTTAATCCCAGTTGGGATCGTAATTAGGCAACTCTATAGTTGAAAAATATTTAGGGTTATCAGTGAGGTTTCCACCGCAATTGGAGGATCAGTAATATCCTTTATCCACAGGGAGTTATGGCCAGGTTTAGGTTGATGTGTAAAATATGTCACTGCAGAATTCAGCAGAACATATCGACATTATAAAATGTGTTAAAAAATATCATAAAGTTGAGGAATCCAGTGAGACCAGTGGGATAAGGAATCTAACTCAATTATATTCGTAACGATATAGGGTTCCGCACATTTCCGCGTTTGATCAAGGAAAATACAGTGAGTTAAAACAGGGGTTATCTGGAATTACCGCTCTGGAGTGCAGTTCAGAATCGTAATTCCCCGCAGTTTTCTCTATCGTAACTAGTTCAAATTTAGGTAACAAAAATAGGGTACTGGATCTTATTCTGTTGGCTTCGATACAAGCCAGGGAACGCCAAAATCCGATTTGTAAAATATTTAATGTGAATTTAACGGTCTAACATGTTCAGGAAATTCAGGTTTCGTAATGATTATCTGGATTAACATTTCATAGGTGAAACGACCGTGGTTTCCAACAAAATTTCTACAGCACATCGGTAAATAGTAGATAGGTCGAATGATCACAAGTTCCGTCATTTAAAGTTATGTTTTCACCTAAAGTTCCAAACCAAACACTTGTATCGTATAGGCCCACACGAAATATATATCTACGATATTAATTTTAAACTGAAATAACTACGAACTAATAGCATGAAGCAAGTAATATACTTTCCTGAAGACGTGTAGACGACGGTACGGCAGCGGCAACGGCACGATCGCGTCACGAACACGGCAAAGGTTTAGCCTTGTCGGATCTTGATTCTTGGACTTGATGGCTCGGTGGGTGCGACGGGCGTGCGCTGGCGTTGTGATGGATAGCGTGTTGATGACGATGACGGCTTAAGGGACCGAGGCCACGGCTTGTCCGTTGACAACGACGACTGGGGAAACGGCGACGGCGACGATCGTAGGTGTTCGATGAAATGTCGGGTCTTGACGGTGGTGGCGACGGGCACTGTAGCTCCAGCAGGGAGGAGAGGGGGTGAAGAGGAGGGATCGTCGTCGAAGGTGAGGTGGTCGGAGTCGGCTTGGGCTGTAGTCGAGGGAAGCTCGGGGTCGGCTGGCTGTCGTGGAGGCGGTGGAGCTTGGGCTGGAAAGGAGGTGGTGAAGGGGGAAAGTCGTAGCGGCTCGAGATGGTTGAGGTGGTCGCTGGCGGTGAGGTTGGAGCTCCGGCGAGGAAATGGTGGTGGGTTGTAGAGATGTAGGTGAGGGAGGTGAGCTAGGGAGCTCGGGCAGGTGACGGGGAATGGCGACGATGGTGGAGGCGGCGTGGGGCGGTTGCAGTGGGTTGGTGATTGGTTTTGGATAGAAGGAGGTGGTGGGGGTGAGGGAGCTCGGCTGGTATGAGCGAGAGAGGGAGACGATAGCGAGGGAATGGAGGAGAGAGAGAGCTCGGGGTTGCAGTGAGGGATGCAGGCGGGGGTGAAGGAAGAGAGAGGGACAGGTCTCGGGGCGTGAGCATGAGGATCGGGGGACGCAGGGGGGGAGGGAAACGTTAGAGGATGTTGCGAGGGAGGGCGAGACGTGGGCGAGGGGGTCATGGGCGCGAAAGAAGCGGGGGCTCAGGAACGAGCGCGACGTGGGGACGAGGAGAAAAGAAGCGGGAAGAGAAGGAGGTGGTGAAGGAGAGTGAACGGGTCGGGTCGTAGGGGAGATGGGCCGGGCTCGGGCTGGAAAAGGGAATTTATAAAAGTGTGTGAAGGATGGTGGACTGGGCTAGGGAATGGAAAAGAATTTAAAAGGAATGGGAAAGGAATGGGCTGGGTTTGGGTTAATTTATTGGGTAGAATTTGAGAAAATAAATATAAGGGGTTAGGGTTTAATAGTTAGGGTTAGGAAAATTTGATGAAAATTATTTGGGAAAATAGAAATATTTAGGTAAACAAAATTTGTAATCTTGTTTAAAAATACGTAAAATAATTAAAAAGGGACTGGGTATTACAAGGAGGTCGCCCGGTACTGCGAGGCTGCCGTGGCTGCCGAGGTCAAGCTTGAGGACGCTCAGGTGCTTGCCGGCAACCTGAAGAAGACGGTGAAAACCCTCCGGAAGGAGTTGGGGGCGGCGGCCGAGTCGGCGAAGTCGGCCGACCTGAGAGCGGCGAAGTAGGCCTATCTCTCGGCGGCGAAGGCGGTGGAGGGATACAAGAAGTCGAAAGACTTCTATGATGGTCTGGCCGTGGCCACGACCCTCATCTGGCACGAGGCCCTCGACGCCGTTAAGGCCCGGATGTCGGGGTTCGCCGACGAAGAGCTCCGGGCCGAGTACCCCCTCACGTATGCAGATGAGCAGGGGAAGGAGGTTCCTGACGAGGAAGTCGCTGAGGACCCAGCTCGTCTCGTGGTGGATGTCGAGGGCCCCGAGGTCGCGCCTGGCCCCGAGGCCTAAAGCCCCCGTCTTCCTCCCCCTTTATTTTGTTGCTCCTGGAATTTTGTAAGCCTCCGGGCATTTTGTAAGGCTGGGGAGCCCAAAATACCCTTTGTAAAGACTTTGCCTTTAGTAATAAAACTTTTTCTTTGGTTTCATCGGTTTGCACTTTGCCTTCTGTTTGTGAAGAATGCTTGTAAAATATCTCTGCTTGCACTGTTGGGCTTCCATGTCAGGTCGGCCATCTGTCTAGCGATCGTTCTTCGATTTGAATTCGATCACTTGCCAAGAGTGCCAAGCGCTGCCGAGAAGGAGGCGTCTCCATGGCCCCGAAGTCGAGGGGAATCGCTCAGACTCGGATAGACTCGATGTCCCTTGTTGGGGCCTCGGATTCTTTGCATGTGACGGGCAGAGGGCTGTCCGTCGTATTCGTGCCGAGCATGAACGGGAAGCTGCTAGGTTGTCCTTGGCGAGGGCCTTTTACTTTTGGCGTGGCGAGCAACGACCACTAGCTGGGATGGTCGAATGAGGGTCGGGCTCGACTGCCTCTGGGAGAAGCCCACTAAAGATGACCGGGCAGTGAAGCTGCGCGGTTGCCTCTTGGCGAGGGCTTCGATCCCTTGCGTCATGGGTAGGGAGCTACCAGCCATAGATAGCCGAGCAGGGTAGCTGCTCAGCTGCCTCTAAGGAGGACTTTGATCCTTAGCGTTGGGGGGGGGGGCTGTAAGAAGCCCACTAAGGATGGCCGGGCAGTGAAGCTGCGCGGTTGCCTATTTGTGAAGGCTTTGATTTCTGGAATGGCGAGCAACGACCACTAGCTGGGATAGTCGAGCGAGGGTCGGGCTCGACTGCCTCTAGGAGGACTTCGGGTCCTCAGCGTGGAGGGGCTGTTAGAAGCCCACTAAGGGTGACCGGGCAGTGAAGCTGCGCGGTTGCCTCTTGGCGAGGGCTTTGATTTCTGGCGTCGTGGGTAGGCAACTACCAGCCTGGGATGACCGGGCGGGGTAGCCGCTCGGATGCTCCTTGCGAGGGCTTCGATCCCTGGCGTCATGGGTAGGGAACTACCATCCGGAGATGACCGAGCAGGGTAGCTGCTCGGTTGCCTCTTGCGAGGGCTTTGATCCTTCAAAACGGGGACCGAGCAGGATTACTGCCCAGTGCCTCTTGGCAAGGACTTTGATCCCTGTCGGTTGTGGTAGGAAGCTACCAGCCGGGGATAGCCGAGCAAGGACTCGACTGCCTCTAGGAGGACTTTGGTCCTTAGCGCGGGAGAGGCTGTAAGAAGCCTACCAAGGACCCTTGGCCGGGCAGGGTTACTACCCGGTGCCTCTTGGCGAGGGCTTTTGTCCTGAAGGATAGCCGAGCGAGGGATCCTCGGGCTCGACTGCCTCTGGGAGGGCTTTTGATCCCTGTCGGTTGTTTTCACGCCCCTCTTCCCAGAGTACGCTAGGATGGGCACGTGACATAGCCAACCATGCTACCTGTGGATAGAAAAAATCCTTCCACAGTCACATTACGGCTGTAGAGATATCAAGAACAGGAAGTAAACTAAACTATCTAGTACATGTCTATGAGCCAGAATGAATGAGTCGAGAAATAATGATGTGCGGAAGCAAAAGATACAATAAATGAAACACCTGGAAAGTAAAACTGCATACCAACAGGGTCTTCACCGCTCGGTTTAATAACGGCAATACTCATGATCAGTCTGCAACAAAGGTAGAGGGATCTGGGCCATGCAAAACCCAGACGTCAGCGCGTCATAACATCAAGCAATAATATATAAATATGGTAGCAAGACATGCAAGTATAATCATAAAGCAGGCATAACAGTGATATAAGTAAGGACAGTGGGGTAATGTGTAGTGAGTGATCTAAACTGGTATATTAGATTAACTACTCTCAAGTCTTTGAAATCAATTTGATGAATCATCGATGTAACTCAATAGTATTCCGTGCGTGCCCGGGACCACGGTCAAGATTCTCGGGCTGAATCCGAGACGTGCCGCTAGGCAGTAAAAGGGTAGCAAGTAAAGATGAGTGATGTCAGTATCATCACCCCGGGGCTGGCCTAGCCCGTAAGACTGATCAGAACAGGTGTCGAACTGTCGAGTTACAAGTCAGGTTTCATCATTGATTTCCCCATACCCCCAAGTTATATGTGTTCAAGTCAGGTATTAAGTAATCAAGAACTAATGCCAACTCAGGATCAGGTAGGTGCAGGTTTGTCTGGATAGACAACAGGAACGGTCCGTAAGGACTACAGGTTATGTTTGTTGGCATTAGATACAAGATCGGGTAACAGGTAAAACCATGGTATATCAGGTCAGGTCAAGTAGTGTCATAGGAAGTGCAACAGGTCATGTCACGAAGCACAAAATGTTATGTGGGTGCTCATAAATCAAACTAACATAAACATGGTTATAAATAAATAAGCACGGGTACTATCAGAAGAATAAACTGGACATGTAATATAATATGCAAATAGGTACAGGTTAAATTATATCGATGCACGGTTATCATTTAGAGTTCGGTTTATGGTTCCAACATTAAGTATCATACACTTAAACAAATATGTATTGTTAAAAATCATGTTGATGTGTACTAAATAATCTAAAGATGCAATTGAATATAAATCAGGTTAGTTGTATGCAAACGGTCGTCCGACAGGGTATAAAATATAAAAGGGTACTGTGGGTTATGCAAATAATTGTTATAAGATTTAAACATGAATGCAGGTACTATGTATAATAGAACTAAATGCAAACTGGTATGTTTCGAGCCATGAATCTAAAATGATATAATGGGACGTCGACATGTTAAAATGGAATTCTGGTATTAAATGGAAACTACAGGTCTAACGTGCATTCTAATAGGTACATAGTAATTTAAATAGCATAAATAGTAGTTTAAATAGCATGTAGCAAGTTTCATTTGACTCGATCGGATCACGATACGGGATGCGCACGCAGTGTCCAAAGTCGGCAAACGTCGCAACGTCCACACGCGCACACGGGACTGAACCAAGCAGTGCAAGAATTGTAACCGCGTAGGTAGGGAATGTCGACAGGGTTGCTCGGATCGTCGGCAGCATGATCAAAACTTGATCTCGGCTAAGGAACACAGCTCGGCTTGAACTAGACTTGGGTAGCAAAGGTCTTGGCTTGAACATGGGCATGGATCTTGGTATAGCTCGGTTTTGAAGGAAGATGAGGTGTTCTCGGCTGAAGTAAGAAAAAGGAGGCTAGGGCCTCTTGGCGAAAATGAAGACGAGGGTTGATAACAATGATATGACAGCGTTGGGTTCTCAGTTTGATGGGCTCGATCGACGGCGATAAATTGTCGATTGCTGGAGTTAGGCTTGGTTTGGGTATGCAAGCCTCGGCTTGAGGGGATGGTGCTTAGGCGAGATGAAGTCAATGTGGCGTTTTAGGAGATGGAGTCGTGGTTTAGGATTTCGGGTGTTGTCTAGTTTGAGGAGGAAGATGAAGTTGATGGTGTTGGGTTTAGGATCTCAGTTGTGGTT
Source organism: Agapanthus africanus (assembly GCA_030015575.1). Taxonomy (NCBI): domain Eukaryota; kingdom Viridiplantae; phylum Streptophyta; class Magnoliopsida; order Asparagales; family Amaryllidaceae; genus Agapanthus; species Agapanthus africanus. The sequence goes on along the minus strand of JASDDO010000031.1, from coordinate 579,640,600 downwards.
TCACTAGTGAAGAGAGGAAGATGAAGAAGACAGGGTGAAGGCGAGATGGTGGCTATGGTGTTAGGTTTTGAGGCGATGATGAGTTTCTCAGTGCAAGGAAGGAGGAGAAGTCGGTTATGGAGTCATGGTCGAGGAGATGGGTTGGTGTTCGAAGGTTGACGAGGCGAGGGTCTGAAGAGGGTGGTGTCGAGTTTTGAAGTCGAAGGAGATGGGTTCGATGGAGTTTCCGGCAATAGGGGCTGCTGCTGCTCCATGAGAAAGAAGGCGGCAGTGATAGGCGAGGCGAAGGTGGCATCGGTTTTGGAGTTGAAAATTGAGCAAGGATGAGGACGTGGGGGTTTGAGGAGGCAAGGGAGATGAAGCAGGCGACCATGGCGATCGAAGAGGATGAGGGCGGCAATGAGGTGATGGGGTTCTTGGAGAAGAAGATGCTGTCGAGTATGGGGATGATGGTGAAGGGGATGATACGTCGACGGTGAGGTGCTGTGAGGCGTTGGCGACGATGAAGGCATGGGTTGGACGACGTGCTAGGAGGAGAGGAAGAAAATTGTTGATGAAAGAAGAGAGAGAGAGAGATACGCGGAAGAGAGAGAGAGAGAGAGAGAGAGAATCGAGAGAAGAGAGAAAGGAGATCGAGAGGAGTGAGAGAGTGAGGAATGCACAGTGAGTAGAGATAATCTTGGCTGTTTGCGCAGGAGAGATAAAGAGAGAAGAGAGAGAAAGAGAAGGAGAAAGGTGAGAAAGAGTGAACTGTGGAGCCCAGTGGAAAAACGGAGGGTTTTGATTGGTTCGGGGGTTAGGAAAAATTTGTTTAGGAAAATAATTTTATAAAAGATTTTGCTATTAAGGAATAACCTCGTTAGTTAAAAAAATATTGTAAGCTGTGACTTTATTAAAAAATATGTTTTGGGTAAAACAAAATCTTTAGGCTGTTAAATGAACGAATTTTTAAAGAGATTTAAAATTATTAGAATTTGGCGGAAATACAAAATGTTTCAGAAATGCGCCCGGGTCGGGTCCAAAATTTTGAATTTGAAACATGAAAATTATTAGCAAGTTCCAAAAATTAAAATGAAGGATTTTATAACCGAAATGCATACCCCCAAGAACGGACGCACGCACGTGCGCGTAGACATCCAAGCACGTCCGTTCCACTGAACGGGACGAGAACACGATGCAAGGATGCTACCACAGGGTTAGGGGCATCATGCAGGCCATGTCATGTATTTTTAAATTATTTTAAGTGACCTAAATTGTTATACGGTAAAATATGCAATGCCAGATAAAATGCCAGTATGGACTAATCAAGAGATGCGCGTGTCAATATAACAAGTCAAGGTTATCAATAAATATGAATCGAACAAGTTCAAGCAAACGGGTCGGGTCGAATGCAATGTAAAATGCAACTACCATTCGTACCCAAAAAAGATAAATCAAGAATAGACCATGGATAAGTAAATACGGAAACTGGAATTGGTATAAATGAGCTCGGGTGTTACATTATACCCAACTACAAAAGAATTTCGTCCTTGAAATTCCAAGAACAAGATAGGATAAACAAATAAGAAATTTCAAGAATAGATGTGGAAACTTCTGCCGGATTTCATCTTCTCGTTCCCAAGTTGGTTCTCCATGCGAGCGATTACTCCAAGAAATAAGTACAAGGGGGATAACCTTATTCTTAAGGACCTTTTTCCTTTCGATCCACAATCGACCTCAGTCATTCCTCAAAGGCTAAATCTTCTCGTACAGTCATCTCTGAATGATCCAGCACGTGTGCTTCATCTCGACATACTTACGGAGTTGAGATACATGAGACACGTCATGAACATTCTCCAACGATTGCGGTGATGCCAAACGATACGCCACTTCTCCAACATGCTCCAAAATCTCGAAAGGTCCAACAAATCGAGAAATAAACTTTCTTCGACTTCCGAAACGAATCACCCCTCTAGTCGGTGTTATCCTTAAGAATACCAAATCACCAACCACGAACTCCAGAGGTCTTCTTGATGTATCGACCCAACTCTTCTGCCGTTCTTGCTCTGCCTTCACAAGATTCCGGATATTGCAAACCTTCTCGACTGTCTGCACAACCAAACCTGGTCCCAACAAACTTCGTTCACTAACATCGTCCCAACAAACAGGTGAACGACACTTGCGACCATACAATACTTCGAATGGAGCCATCTGAATAGTCGCCTGAAAACTGTCATTGTACGAAAACTCCACCAAATGTAGATGATCCTCCCATGATCCCTTGAAGTCTAACATGCAAGCTTTCAACATGTCTTCAAGAGTTTGGATCGTTCACTCCGACTAGCCATCTGTTTGAGGATGATAAGCTGTACTAACTTCAATCGAGTCCCCAAACTTTCCTGTAAGCTCCTCCAAAAGTGTGATAAGAAAAGAGTGTCACGGTCGGACACGATGCTCACCGGTACTCCATGCAATCTTACTATCTCCTGCATGTACCGCTCTGCCAAAGCTTCTGCTGATTGACCAACTCGATATGTTATGAAATGAGCTACCTTGATCAATCGATCAACAATCACCCAACTGCATTTGCCTTTTGGACTCCGCGGTATAGCCGTCACGAAATCCTTGGTTATATGTTCCCATTTCCACTGAAGAATCGGAAGTGGTTGCAACAAACCGGCAACCCTTTGATGTTCAGCCTTGACTTGCTGACACACCAAGCACTTTGCCACAAAGCGGGCAATCTCCCGTTTCATGCTTTCCCACCAGAAATGCTGCCGTATATCTCGGTATATCTTCGTGCCTCCTGGATGTATGGAATATGCGGAACTGTGCGCCTCCTTCATAACTTCTTCGCGGATGTCTCCCTTTAGCACACACAAACGGCTACCATACCGCAACGAACCATCCTCATGAATCAATAAGTCCGTGCGAAGTCTAGCTTCAACCTGTTCTCGAAACTTTTGCAATCCTGGGTCCTGCAATTTCGCTGCTTTAATACTCTCGATCAATGACGATTGTACTTGCAGCTGCATCAACTGTCCCGAAGAATGCGGTAGCATGATCTCCAACTCGAATCTCCGAAAGTCTTCCATAATCTCCTTCTGTGCAGTTAACATCTGAATTGCTGGCAACCGACTAAGCACATCCGGCACAACATTAACTTTCCCCGGATGGTACTTAAGATCAAGATCGCAGTCAGCCATCAGCCCCAACCATCTACGCTGCCTCATACTAAGCTCCTTCTGTGTGAACACGTACTTTAGGCTTTTGTGATCAGTGAAAACCTCGACCCTTTCGCCCAATAAGTAATGTCTCCAAAACTTCAAAGCGAACATCACAGCTGCTAGTTCCAAGTCAGAAGTTTGGGCAATACTTCTCTTGGGTCTTCAACTGTCTCGATGCGTACGCTATAACCTTCCCATGCTGCATCAATACACATCCCCATCCTTTCCCAGATGCGTCACTGTGAATTACCACTCCTCCGGAACTGTCTGGCACGGTCAGAATAGGAGCGGTTAATAATCTCTGCTTCAACACCTCAAAAGCTGACGCACACTTCTCCGTCCATACAAATGGTACCTCCTTGCGCGTAAGCCTGGTCAACGGCTCAGCCAACATAGAAAATTCTCCACAAACCTTCTATAATACCTGGCAAGTCCAAGAAACTTCTTATCTCTGCAACATTCTTCGGAATCGGCCAGTCTCGAACTGCTGTAATCTTTCAGGATCAACGGCGATTCCATCTCTAGCCACACGTGCCCCAACACTTCACTTCTTCAGGCCAAAACTCACACTTGCTCATCTTTGCATATAATTTATTGCCTCAATGTCTGCAGTGCGATCTTCAAATGTTCTGCATGCTCTTCAATACTCCTTCGAGTAGACCAGAATATTATCAATGAACACCACTATAAACTGGTCCAAGAACGGTGAAAAGATTCGGTTCATCAAGTCCATAAATATTGCTGGCGCATTCGTTATTCCGGGGGCATCACCAAATACTCGTAATGTCCATACCGAGGTTTGAACGCAGTCTTGCAAATATCCTCTGACTTAACTCGGACCTGATGATATCCGGATCGCAAATCCAGCTTCGAGAATACCCTCGCGCCACTAAGCTGCTCAAATATTTCGCCAATGCGAGGGATCGGGTACTTGTTCTTAATAGTCACCCGGTTTAATTCTCGATAATCGATGCACATCCTCCTCGTGCCATCTTTCTTCTTAACTAGAAGAACTGGAGCTCCCCAAGGTGAGTTACTGCTTCGGATCCAACCCTTCTCGAGTAATTCAGTAACCTGCTTCTTAACTTCTTCCAACTCCACTGGTGCCATTGGATAGTACGCTTTAGAAACTGGCGCTGCACCAGGAACAAGATCAATAGCGAACTCCACGTCTCGTTTTGGCAATAAACCCGAGATGTCTTCGAACACGTCCATGAATTCTCGAACTATAGCCGACGCTTCATCTTTAATAACCTCCAATGAAGAAAGAACACCAGTTGTCGGCCTAGCCCTAAACTCGACTGGCCCGACAGAACTACTTCCTCCAGCAAAACAAACTCCGGGTGTCCGGGAATCTGGAAATTCGCTTTCCTTGCTCTACCATCAATATGAGCGTGGAAAGTGCCGCGAAAATCCATTCCCAAGACAACAACAAACAAAGGGATGCACCAGAATTGAATATTTCTAATGCGGGGAAAAACATGAACAAGTAAGATACCGAGATGACTTCATCCGTAGTCAAGATACTGAAAAGGATTAAGCACGGTAAACATGATTCAAACTGGCGATGAAACAATAACTGGTAAGCAATGAAACCGAGAGAAGCAAGGTAGTATAACGATCATGGAATAAGGAAGTGAATCAAGACCAGGACTCCAAGTTACTTAAATAGAGTACCGCATTGTAACCATGCTGCAGTTCATGGGTACAATTACATAACTCCACTTAAGTCGCCTAAATCCTAGTATCAGAATCAAGAAACAGGGAGAAACAATGGTGAATCCAAAAAGGTTTCAGGCCGGGATGCAAAGTTGTTTGCATATCGTCAAGGTAAGGATACGAGAAAGATATGATTCAAGAATCAAGATAATAATGTGGCAGGACATGTTCCTAATTACAGGTCTTCTGATTTGTGTATTGGGTCCAATACCCAACTACAAAAGAATCAAACCCGATTAACCTAAATCCTATGTCTCTGATACCAAAAGAACCATGTCACGCCCCGCTTCCCAGAGTACGCTAAGATGGGCACGTGACATAGCCAACCATGCTACCCGTGGATAGGAAAAATCCTTCCACGGTCACATTACGGCTGTAGAGATATCAAGAACAAGAAGTAAACTAAACTATATAGTACATGTCCATGAGCCAGAATGAATGAGTCGAGAAATAATGATGTGCGGAAGCAAAAGATACAATAAATGAAACACCTGGAAAGTAAAACTGCATACCAACTGGGTCTTCACCGCTCGGTCTAGCAGCGGCAATACTCCTGATCAGTCTGCAACAAAGGTAGAGGGATCTGGGCCATGCAAAACCCAGACGTCAGCGCGTCATAACATCAAACAATAATATATAAACAGGGTAGCAAGACATGCAAGTATAATCATAAAGCAGGCATAACAGTGATATAAGTAAGGACAGTGGGGTAATGTGTAGTGAGTGATCTAAACTGGTATATTAGGTTAACTACTCTCAAGTCTTTGAAATCAATTTGATGAATCATCGTTGTAACTCAATAGTATCCCGTGCATGCCCGGGACCACGGTCAAGATTCTCGGGCTGAATCCGAGACGTGCCGCTAGGCAGTAAAAGGGTAGCATGTAAAGATGAGTGATGTCGGCATCATCACCCCGGGGCTGGCCTAGCCCGTAAGACTGATCAGAACAGGTGTTGAACTGTCGAGTTACAAGTCAGGTTTCATCATTGATTTTCCCATACCCCCAAGTTATATGTGTTCAAGTCAGGTATTAAGTAATCAAGGACTAATGCCAACTCAGGATCAGGTAGGTGCAGGTTTGTCGAACGGTCCGTAAGGACTACAGGTTATGTTTGTTGGCATTAGACACAAGATCAGGTAACAGGTAAAGACATGGTACATCAGGTCAGGTCAAGTAGTGTCATAGGAAGTGCAACAGGTCATGTCAGGAAGCACAAAATGTTATGTGGGTGCTCATAAATCAAACTAACATAAACATGGTTATAAATAAACAAGCACGGGTACTATCAGAAGAATAAACTGGACATGTAATATAATATGCAAATAGGTACAGGTTAAATTATATCGATGCACGGTTATCATTTAGAGTTCGGTTTATGGTTCCAACATTAAGTATCATACACTTAAACAAATATGGATTGTTAAAAATCATGTTGATGTGTACTAAATAATCTAAAGATGCAATTGAATATAAATCAGTTTAGTTGTATGCAAACGGTCATCCGACAGGGTATAAAATATAAAAGGGTACTGTGGGTTATGCAAATAATTGTTATAAGATTTAAACATGAATGCAGGTACTATGTATAATAGAACTAAATGCAAACTGGTATGTTTCGAGCCATGAATCTAAAATGATATAATGGGACGTCGACATGTTAAAATGGAATTCTGGTATTAAATGGAAACTACAGGTCTAACGTGCACTCTAATAGGTTCATAGTAATTTAAATAGCATATATAGTAGTTTAAATAGCATGTAGCAAGTTTCACTTGACTCGATCGGATCACGATACGGGATGCGCACGCAGTGTCCAAAGTCGGCAAACGTCGCAACGTCCACACGCGCACACGGGACTGAACTAAGCAGTGCAAGAATTGTAACCGCGTAGGTAGGGAATGTCGACAGGGTTGCTCGGATCGTCAGCAGCATGATCAAAACTTGATCTCGGCTAAGGAACACAGCTCGGCTTGAACTAGACTTGGGTAGCAAAGGTCTTGGCTTGAACATGGGCATGGATCTTGGTATAGCTCGGTTTTGAGGGAAGATGAGGTGTTCTCGGCTGAAGTAAGGAAAAGGAGGCTAGGGCCTCTTGGCGAAAATGAAGACGAGGGTTGATAACAATGATATGACATCGTTGGGTTCTCAGTTTGATAGGCTCGATCGACGGCGACAAATTGTCGATTGCTGGAGTTAGGCTTGGTTTGGGTATGCAAGCCTCGGCTTGAGGGGATGGTGCTTAGGCGAGATGAAGTCAATGTGGCGGTTTTAGGAGATGGAGTCGTGGTTTAGGATTTCGGGTGTTGTCTAGTTTGAGGAGGAAGATGAAGTTGATGGTGTTGGTTTTAGGATCTCAGTTCTGGTTTCATTAGTGAAGAGAGGAAGATGAAGAAAACAGGGTGAAGGCGAGATGGTGGCTATGGTGTTGGGTTTTGAGGCGATGATGAGTTTCTCAGTGCAAGGAAGGAGGAGAAGTCGGTTATGGAGTCATGGTCGAGGAGATGGGTTGGTGTTCGAAGGTTGACGAGGCGAGGGTCTGACAAGGGTGGCGACGAGTTTTGAAGTCGAAGGAGATGGGTTCGATGGAGTTTCCGGCAATAGGGGCTGCTGCTGCTCCATGAGAAAGAAGGCGGCAGTGATAGGCGAGGCGAAGGTAGCATCGGTTTTGGAGTTGAAAGTTGAGCGAGGATGAGAACGTGGGGGTTTGAGGAGGCAAGGGAGATGAAGCAGGCGGCCATGTCGATCGAAGAGGATGAGGGCGGCAATGAGGTGATGGGGTTCTTGGCGAAGAAGATGCTGTCGAGTATGGGGATGATGGTGAAGGGGAGGATATGTCGACAGTGAGGTGCTGTGAGGCAATGGCGACGATGAAGGCGTGGGTTGGACGGCGTGCTTGGAGGAGAGGAAGAAAATTGTTGATGAGAGAAGAGAGAGAGAGAGATACGTTGAAGAGAGAGAGAGAGAGAGAGAAAGAATCGAGATGTCACGCCCCGCTTCTCAGAATACGCTAAAATAGGCACGTAACATAGCCAACCATGCTACCTGTGGTTAGGAAAAATCCTTCCACAGTCACATTACGGCTGTAGAGATATCAAGAACATGAAAGTAAACTAACTATCTAGTACATGTCCATAAGCCAGAGTAAAAGAGTCAAGAAATGCTATAGTATGCGGAAGCAAGAGATCAAATAAACACCTGGAAAGTAAGACTGGATACCGACATGATCCCTACCGCTCGATCTAACAGCGGTAAAACTCCTGATCAGTCAGCAACAAAGGTAGAGGATCTGGGCCATGCAAAACCCAGACGTCAGCGCGTCATAACATCAAGCAATAATAAATGAACAGGATACACGAGATATGCAGGCATAAATCATAAATAGTAACAAGTCAACAGGGATGTATAACAGTGAAGTGTATCAGTGTATGTGACGTGCAGTGATCAATCTAAACTGTGCTACTGGGTTGTCTACTCTAAAGTTTGTTTGAAATCAATTAATGTAATCCTCTATGTAACTCAAAGGATATGTCCCGTTACCCCCCGGGACCACGGATCAGGAATATATGAACCAAGAGTAGTTCTGTCCCGTTACCCCCCGGGACCACGGATCAAGATGTAAGAGTCACGAATGGCTTTGTCCCGTTACCCCCCGGGACCACGGATCACGTAATACCCTTTTAAGTTACACTTTAGTTTACACTTTTGATTTCCCCATACCCCCAAGGTTATGTGTTCAAGTCAGGTATTCCGTAATCAAGAACTAATGCCAACACAGGATCAGGTAGGTGCAGGTTTGTCTGGACAGACAACAGGAACGGTCCGTAAGGACTACATGTCAGGTTTGTTGGCATTAGACATAAGATCAGGTAACAGGTAAAGCCATGGTACATCAGGTCAAGTCAAGTAGTGTATTTAGGTGCCAGGTCATGTCGAGAGTGTACGGTACCGTGTCGGGTCAAGTAATATGTGTGTAGCGAGTCATGTCAGAGTGTAAAAGATATCATGTTGGTGCTCATAATCAACTAACATAATCATGGTTATAAATAAACAAGCATGGGTATTATCAGAACAGTAAACTGGCACATGTAATATGATATGCGAATAGCTACAGATTAAACTACTTGGATGCACGGTTATCAGTTTGGGTTTAAGAGATAGTTTCAACATTACATGCATGCAGTATAATAAATGTGGATGATAAATTCATATTAATATGTACTAAAACAATCTAGAGATGCGTTTGAATATGAATTAGACTAGATGTATGCAACCGGTCGTCCGATAGGGTATAAACTACAAAAGGGTATTATAGCTATGCAAACAATTTGGATTATGAGATCTAACATTTAAATGTGGTTATTAGGTTTAGTAAACTAAATGCGACAGTTAGGTTTCAAGTTCTAGATCTGAAATATGTAAACGGGACATCGTGCTGCTAATTTGGAACTCATGGATTTAGATTCTATTTATAGATTTAATAAGAAAATAGATAAATTAATATAGGAATAGTATGAATAGCATGTAGCAAGTTTCACTTGCCTCGACGGATCGCGAAGCGGTAAACGGAACGTCATGCGTCGGCGGGAAAAGTCGTGACGAGCTCACGGTACACGGAATGAGTCCAAACAACGAACAGTGGGATCACACCGATCAGATGTCCTCGCTGGGTCGTCGAGATCGTCGACGGCCCGACCGGATTCCGGCGATCTAAAAACAACAGTGAATAAAAGAGAACAGAAAATGCACAAAAAAACAAGAAGAGAAGAAGGGAAAGAAAGGAAGAGGAATGTGACTAAACTGATTTACTGGGTTGTAGTGGGGTGATCTGGTGATGGCGAGGTGAGGAGACGACGACGAGGCGACGGGCGTGGGCGAAGAAGGAAGGCGGAAAAGAAAAATATGATGGGGAAGACGAAGAGAGAGGAGAGAGAGACGTATTAAAATTTAAGGGTAACAAATCTTTTATGCATGTGCAGAGAGAGAGATAGAGAGATATAAACTGTTTAAAAATATAAAATATATATTTTTTAGAGATAGAGAGAAAATCAGGAGAGAGAGAGAGAATCGGGAGAGAGAGAGAGACGAGACAGAGAGAGAAAGAGAGAATCGGGAGAGAGAGAGAGAGACGAGACAGAGAGAGAAAGAGAGAATTAAGAGAGAGAGAGAGAGAGAGAGAGAGAGACGGGACAGAGAGAGAAAGAGAGAATCGGGAGAGAGAGAGAGACGAGAGAGAGAGATTTTAATTTTATTAAATGATTATAAAATATTTATATAGTTAAAGAAGATTTGAATAATATTATACTATTAGTCCGTTTTGAGATTTTGGCAAATACAAATTTACTCCAAAACACGCCCGGGTCGGGTCTAAAAATTCAGATTTAAAATATGAAAAATATATGTGACTTCCGAATTTCAAAACGAGTGCTCAGGTAACGAAAAAGCATACCCCCAAAAACGGATGCACGTACGTGCGCGTAGCCATCCAAACACACCCGTTTCACTGAACGGGACGAGAACAAGATGCGCGGATGCTACCACGGGGTTAGGGGTATCACGCAGGCTATGAAATGCAATTTTAAATTATTTTACGTGATTTAAATTGTTATATGCAAAAGATGCGATACTAGATAAAATGCCAGTATGCAGTATACATGAGATGCACGTGTCTATATAACAAGTCAGGGTAATCTATAAATATGAATTAACCAGTTCAAGTAAGCGGGTCGGGTCGAATGCAATGTAAAAGTAAACTACCATTCGCATCCAAACATGATAAATCAATAAAATACCACAGACAAACAAATATGGAAACAGAAATTGGTATAACTGAACTCGGTTGTTACACGAGAGGAGAGAGAAAGGAGATCTAGAGGAGTGAGAGAGAGATGAATGCACAGTGAGGAGAGATAATCTTGGCTATTTGCGCAGGAGAGATAAAGAGAGAAGAGAGAGAAAGAGAAGGAGAAAGGTGAGAGAGAGAGAGCTGTGGGGCCCAGTGGAAAAACGGAGGGTTTTGATTGGTTCGAGGGTTAGGAAAAATTTGTTTAGGAAAATAATTTTATAAAAGATTTTGCTATTAAGGAATAACCTCGTTAGTTAAAAAAATATTGTAAGCTGTAACTTTATTAAAAAATATGTTTTGGGTAAAACAAAATCTTTAGGCTGTTAAATGAACGAATTTTTAAAGAGATTTAAAATTATTAGAATTTGGCGGAAATACAAAATGTTTCAGAAATGCGCCCGGGTCGGGTCCAAAATTTTGAATTTGAAACATGAAAATTATTAGCAAGTTCCAAAAATTAAAATGAAGGATTTTGTAACCGAAATGCATACCCCCAAGAACGGACGCACGCACGTGCGCGTAGCCATCCAAGCACGTCCGTTCCACTGAACGGGACGAGAATACGATGCAAGGATGCTACCACAGGGTTAGGGGCATCATGCAGGCCATGTCATGTATTTTTAAATTATTTTAAGTGACCTAAAATGTTATACGGTAAAATATGCAATGCCAGATAAAATGCCAGTATGGACTAATCAAGAGATGCACGTGTCAATATAACAAGTCAAGGTAATCAATAAATATGAATCAAACAAGTTCAAGCAAGCGGGTCGGGTCGAATGCAATGTAAAATGCAACTACCATTCGTACCCAAAAACGATAAATCAAGAATAGACCATGGATAAGTAAATACGGAAACTGGAATTGGTATAAATGAGCTCGGGTGTTACAGTTGTGGTTGGAAGCTACCAACCGGGGATAGCCGAGCAGGGTAGCTGCTGAGCTGCCTCTAAGGAGGACTTGGATCCTTAGCGTTGGACGGGCCGTAGGAGGCCTGCTAAGGATAACCGGGCAGTGGAGCTGCGCGGTTGCCTCTTGGCGAGGGCTTTGATCCCTGGCGTTGCGAGTAGGGAAGCTACCGGCCAGGGATAGCCGAGCAGGGTAGCTGCCGAGCTTCCTCTAAGGAGGACTTGGATCCTTAACGTTGGAGGGGCCGTGGGAAGCCTGCTAAGGATAACCGGGTAGTGAAGCTGCGCGGTTGCCTCTTGGCGAGGGCTTTGACCCCTGGGGTTGCGAGTAGGGAAGCTACCGGCCAGAGATAGCAGAGCACAGAAGCTGCTCGGCTGCCTCTGCGGAGGACTTTGATCCTTGGCCGAGCAAGGTAGCTGCCTGGCTGATTCTTCACGAGGTTTCGCCCGACCATCTGGTTGCAGGAATGGGGAACGGGAACGGTCGTAGCGAATGTGTGCGTAGCATGCACATTGAATGTGGGGGGAGGCGAAGCGCCAGGGTCGCGTCGTTTCAATTCCGCCAGAGAAGGCTCGATGATCGCCGCGTGGCAGCGACTTTTTGGGTGAAAGCGGGCGACTGTTGAGCTCCGTTGGCAGTGGGCTATATAAGGCTGAAGGAGTACTGGTCCTTCCTTATTGTTAGTTATATGTATGCCCCAGAGGCCATTACTGTACATACGATGTATATTGTAATGGATGCTTGGACATATATAGGGAGGACTTTCTTGCTCGACATGATAGTATGCTATCTGGTTGTACTTTATCTTAACATGTACTCTGATTGTCTCTATGCTACATGTTGATAAAGCCCTTAGGATATGTACTCGACTACTAGGACTATGATGAGATCATACTAGTGGGGCCACGGTAGTTGGTGAGTACATCCTATAACTGTTTCTAGTCGAGGGTACATCGAGACAGGGCATCGATACACCAGAGTAGATTAGCGTATACGCATCTTGACCCATATGATGGGCGATGGGTGATCCCATATCCATCGGTGTTTGACATCAAGAATGGTGTACGGGTGCTCAGTGGAGACTGGGTACACTGGACGGACTCGCCGAGAACTCCCAGATGGTATTATACCTCACGTCAGATGGCAGTTCTCCGGTGACACTGGTACAGAGTAGTCTTTTGACCCGAGATCATCATAGAGTCTTGTGTGATTCCTACTGTGCTTTGATTTCCATCATACCACGTCCAAGAGGGCGTGCAAAAAGGTGGCTTTTGGGTACAGTCCCGAATCACATGGAGGCAATGAGCGATAGGAGGGGATTCGTCTCTCCCGGTATAGGGAGTTGATGTTGTGCTGTGTTCGATTGGCTATAACCGGAAATCCCTGGCCAGGGTTGCTGAGATTTACTGGTAAGTGTTATCAGTAGTTTCTCAAACTGCTATAGACCTCAAATCGACACGACTTATCGAGCTACTGGGGTCTGACGTTTACCACCCATAGGCGAGATATGTGACATATCAGACGACGAGACCGGACTGTACGGGAGTGTTACTGATTGGATTCACAGGAGAATGTACAGGCTTGCTTGTTGATCTTCTGAGTGCTCAATACCTGGGTAGCTGTTACGTTTAGCTGACCACTTGCAGCTTGTGGGTGTTTGATATGATCATCACCTACTGCTGGGGTATTGACGATTCTTTAGAGTCCTACACAGAGGTTTCTTGACTTAGGCAAAACAGAGTAGGAGCATATATATGATATGTGCGGGACCGAGAATAATGCCATATGTGATACCGTTTTGGATTCTCGCGATATAAGATATCGGCCGGGTATATGTGATATAGCCGGGTCATCGTATTAGTCGGTTATATGCGATATAGCCGGATTGTCGGATCAAGTGTTGATTCGATAATTTAATGTATAATAATATATATGATATATTAAATTACATTAACTAATATTATCTCACTAAAAGATTCTTTTTCTCACTCGGGTAATACATTGATATATATGCGATATATGTTAAATGCATTATTTTATTTTGTTACGATAAATATTATATATGTGATATATAATATAGTAACATGATATGATAACTAATGCAACATGTTTAGTGGAGTTTAAACATGATTGGGGTTTGGATTAGGGTTAAGACTTCTAGTAGATTCTAGAAGCTTTTCTTTTTTCTTGAAAAAGATATTATGCTTGATATTTTCAAGTGACTCACTTTTAAACCAACCCAAACCCTAGCCCTAGTTAATTCTCTACATGGGTTTAGTTGACCATGGTTGCATTATTCATCATATTTATTTTCATTATTCATCACAAAAGGTTTTAACCATTATTCATCTTCTTCTTCCTTCTTTCTTTCATGGAAAAAGCTTTCTAGCTTTTTCTAAGTGATGATTATGTATGAGAAAAAGATTATAAATGAGAGCAAAAATCCTACTTCATCATCCTCATCTATCCTTGCCCTTTAGATGAGGGTGTTCACTTCATTTAGTGAGTGTTAGCTTGTGTTAATGAAACTTCAAGGTAGATCATCTATGTTATCGAAGATCGGAAGCAAGACTGCATCTTTCTCTTCGTGGAGCCTCTCGAGAGTTCGGAACACGATGATCGCAGCGAAGGGACCACAACACGGAGCTTATGAAGTGAAGGACCGGATCTACAAAGGTTGTAATCCCTCTCACTTAGTGTTAAAGTGTTTAACATACTTGTTTTCGCATAAACTCGAGTTTAAAAATCCGGCTTTGGGTTGTTCGGCATGGCTAAAATTTTGATCGGGCATGGTTGATGCCTCGTAGACCCTTGTGGCAGTACCCAACAACCCTACAGTAGTATCAGAGCCAAGCTAGAGCTTTAGGCGAAGTCTTACGGAGTTTAAAGTCCGATTGAACCCCGAAACCCTAATTTGAACCCTTCTCTGGACATTTTCTGAAAATGTGATTTTTTCCACATTAAAAATACTCAAAAAAATCAGCAAGGAATTCTATGGACATATGTGAAAAACGAGCCACTAACTCACTTAAACGGCCATGGAACCGCGTCAATGACATGCCATTAGCGGCGGTTTCGCGGCGTAACAGTAGAGTTAAGGTTTCATTTTTGTACAGTTTCATCCGTATGTGTTTCCTGATGTTTCTGGGTACTTTTAAATATACTCAAGTGTTGAGTTATCTGGGTTGTATTTGGGACTCGTTGATTCGATCGGATAATATAACTTCGTTTATTTTGTCCGGGTAATTTTTAGAACGTGTTAAAAAGTTCGAACGGATATCAATAACTCACTTTTTCTCCTGCCGGAAAATTTTCAAGCGTTGGATTTTTTCGTAGTTTAGGAACATTCTAAGTCGTGCAAGTAACGCGGTGGACCCTCTAGAAGACATCAAACCTTAACTCGATTATGTGACCGTCTTGAACCGCCTCTGAACCTTAGGGTTTGTGGTAGTACGGCGTGCCACATGTGAGGCGTTGGCTTGACCCTTCTACGGCTGGACCATTAGTATTATAGCATGTGATGGATGTTTTAAAACTAATTTCAAGTGTTGAGAACTATTTGGGAAAACTTGGATGTTTGATTATTCGATCGGAAAGTTTAACATTGTCTATTTATCTGGAATGTGATACAATATTTGGAATCCACAAGTAGTTATGAGATAACTAATTTGAATATTATAAACATAGAAGTTTAGTCTCAGATGATCGGTTGCCACGGGATTTGATGTGATCGAAAGTCCGTCGCAATCACGTAGCGTACGCGGATACTCGCCGGGTAAACTTAATAGACAGCCACGCCCTATAGCCCCGACCAAGTGACTGTAGGAGAACCCCGTCGCCAAAAGCATCCGTTCGGGTGCTCGCGGCAGCGGTGTTCCGCCTTAGTGCACTTTGTCGACGGCATCCGGGGGTGCGGCCGTCTACTAAAGTTTGCAACGAGCATTCGATCAGGATGTCGGGAATCTTGTTGAATTGCCCGACTTGATATTGAAAAGAGTTTTCGATAATGAGACTAAAATGCGGGGTTTATAATTGTTAGGCATGCGATGTCTAAGGAATTCATTTGGTTAGGCATGCGATGTCTAAGGAGGTTGCGGATTCCAACTGTTGTAGTTTTACACTTTCGTTTCTGTGACCGTAAGCGTAGTATGTGGTGTATCGCCGGCTTCGTTGCTATACATCAACGACAATCGGGATACGCATACTTGCTTACGTTGATGATATGTGATATTATGTGTTGTTGTGATATGTTATATTGGATCGTCGTGTTTGAATAGCCGGGGGTTTTATGTGAGATGAGGGTTTTTATTTTCATTCATGTAAAATTCAATTGTATGTAATATTCTTTTATTGGGGCACTTCCGGGCTGAGGATGATGTCACCATTGTATATTATTTACTTTTCCGCATTATGTAGACCCAAGGCGGGGAGCACAAGTAACCGGGTTCTAGGGTCCAGTGGGAGACCATCTCGAGGAGTCGAGACCGGGTCTCCTAACCCTAGAATTGGCAGTGTTACTTGCCGCTCTCATAGGGGTCTAGGGATGTGGGTTTGGCTATTCATCGCGACCGTGAAATCCGTGTTTTATACAGGCTCGTATTAAAACACGGACGTCCTAGTATATCCAATATTTCATATATGTTCTTCTGCTGCAATGTTCTGTGATGAGATCATATTACTGTCTGAGACGAATGTTTATATTATATATATGAGATATATGTTATATTGCAGATTTCGTTTCAATTGTGATACTTGTGAAGCATAATAAAATGGGACTTCATAATGAGATTAATGAAATAAAAGAAACCTAAGATGTTGTAGAAACTTGTTTAAAAACTGGTAGCTCTAGTTCTTGCTTTGCATAGTGGTGTTCCTTGTAGAACATCCAACACCTTATTCGATAAGGAAAGAGCCGAGATCCCTTCACCGGGAGTGACCTCTTTAGTGAAACTAGCAGATGCTACAAACTCAGTTTGTCTTTTGATTGCTTCTATAGTTCTTGCTTTGCACAGCGGTATATATGATATACCCTGCACCTTATTCGATGAGGAAAGGGCCGACGATCCCTTCACCGGGAGTGACCCCTTTAACAAAACTAGAAAAGCCTAAAAAACACTCCATTTAAAATCACTCGATTCTACAACGATATCAAGTTCATTACGCAAAGGGTTTTCTTAAAAACCTGTCGTAGCCCTCTGTCATTTCAGATAAGTAATAGTTAGTATTCGTGCTGCGTTTGTTGACCTTGTCAAGGCGTAGTGTGCGGTAGCTGATTACTGCTTATCTGTATAAGCATATGATGCGATTGGATTAGGGTAGTCGTGCGACTTTGTTGACCTTGTCAAGGGTCGTGCGGGTGGGTTTAATTCAGATCAGGAAATGACGGGTTGAACTTGACTTGCGGTCTATGGTTTGTTGACCTTGTCAAGGTCATAGATCGCTTGGGGCAAAATATTATTGGGAATTTCAAGTGTTGAAATTTGCAATGAGATTGCATACCTTCTATGAGATAGTTGGATCCCAATACCCGCTGCGAGTAAGAGTTACTCCTGGGAGAGCATTACACATTACAATTAGCCGATCAAGTAGGTGTCTAGAAAGGTGTCAACAGGGTTACGCCCATGGGAAAACGAGGTTTACTTTAATTAGGTCCGTGCGAAAGCACGGGGAACCTCCCTCAAAGTACCGGCACTAGCCTGGCTGAAAGATTGGCGAACTTGTAGCGTGTAATTAATCCCGGCTAGTCTTTCCTTTTAGGGTTTGAAGGAAGATTTGACTAAAACAGTGGGAGACATCCTGATTAGATATATTAGATAACCAATCTAATCTTGCAAGAGCATACGCTAAGTGTTTTCTTCTCTCTCTCTCCAGGTAGCGACCATATCACGCCTTAATCAAGATAATAATACGGATATATTGACCGAACCCGCTTGTTATACTGAGCTGGGGAACGTTGGTCCCGCTCCAACTTATAAATGTTATAAGACAGAGCAGGAAATTGGGGATTACCAGAATTCCTGTGCCACCCAAACGAAAAAAGTGCATGTTGATGCATCATCTTCGGGTGTGTTCATTACAGAGAACCGTTTCTCAATGTCCTTTACGTCCTGGGTATTTGATACCGGATCAGGATCCCACATATGTAATTTGTTACATGGGATACAGAAAGGTAGAGAACTGAGAATGGGTGATAAGTTTCATGAGACAGAAAACGGTGCAAGTGTTGCAGCCAAGTTTGTTGGTCAGTGTCACCCTGTATTACCAGAATACATTGATTCTGAACGAATGTCATTAGATACCGAACCTGATGTACAACATCATATAAGTCTCTTTATTAGTAAAGAAAGGATGTAATTTTGTATTGTTGGATAATGTTTTGAACATTTCCTATATCAAGAGTTGATCGGTTCAGGCATGTTATCTAAAAGCATTGACGTTCTAAATCAAACTACAGTTCTTAGTATACAGAACACACACGAGAAGAAGAGTTCAGAAATGAACGAATCCTTCTTGAGGCATTGTAGACTAGGTCATATCAATGCGATCCGACTAGCTGAAGTTACATTAAGATGCATATTTAAATTTGTTTGAATTTACATCTTGTGAAACTTTCCGGTCATGTCACAAAGATAAGATGACCATAGCTCTGTTTATTGGAAACGGAGAAAGAGTTAGTGAACTCTTGGGATTGATACATGCTGATGTATGAAGGTCCCCTGTCTACACATGCCAAGACCGGTTCTTTGTACTTCATTACATTCTCTAATGATCTCACAAGATTCAGACATATGTTCCTGTTGAAACACAAGTCCGAAGCTTTTGAGATATTCACAGAATATAAATTAGAAGTAGAGAACCAACAACGGGTATAAGTATTATGTCCTTTGATGAGATCAGGGAGGAGAATACTTGAGCACGGAATTCCTGGACTATTCTAAAGGAGAATGAGATTCTCTCTCAGCATTACTCCTCCGTATAAACTATAGCACGATGGTATATCGGGGCGGAGCAATAGCACCCTATGTGATATGGTGTGCTCTATGATGAGTACTACTGAGTTTCCTATTTTCTTTTGGGAGTTATGCACTTGAGAAGCTGCATACCTATTGAATATAGTTCAAATCAAATCAGTTGCCTACCACTTCATATGTGATATGGAAAGGGAAGAGCCCATATCTTAAGTTTGTTAAGATTTGGGGTTGTCCGGCCTATGTCTAAAAAGCAAAATCCGGACAAGCTCGAGGCAAAGTCAGATCTGTGGAAGTTTGTTGGATATCCCAAGCATTCGCAAGGGAATATCTTCTACCTAACCGAGGAACAAAAGATGTTTTTGTTTCTCAACATGCCACCTTTGTGAAAGGGAATTTCTTGTGAAGAAATTAGTGGTCATGAGGTAGAACTGGAAGGAGTTCCAGCTATACAAACTACAGCAGATGATTTGGTAGAACCAAATGATTCAATAGTTTCCAACGAACCTCAGCCTCTCCGCCGATCTAGTAGGGTTCCTCACCCACCTGAGAGATAATTCGGTTTCTCTATGACAGTGGGAGCGAGGATTGTATCATGAGATGATGACCTAACTAGTTTCGAGCTGGCCATCAGGAGTGGGACTCTGTAAGAATGGCTGGATGCTTAGTGATCTGAGATAGAATCCTTATACACCAACAAAGTATGGACTTTGGTTGATTTATCTGAAGGGTTAAATCCCCATCAGGAGCAAGTATATCTTGAGAAGATTACTTGGTGTACATGGAAAAGTTGAGACTTTCAAAGCTATGCTTAAGTCCATCCAGATCCTACTTGCCACGGCTATATACCATGACTACGATATCTGGTGGTTGGGTGTCATGACTGCTTTTCTAAATGATAATTTGGAAGAGAGCGTCTATAAGTACACAGCCAGAGGGCTTCGTAGACAGTGGGAGCAGCGGAAACGTGTACAAGTTGCTTTATAGGATAAAGCAGGCATCGCGGAGTTGGAACGTCTGTTTTGATGTGGTAGTCAAAGAGTTTGACTTCATCAAAATGGTATATGAACCTTGTATATACAAAAAGGTAGTAGAGAGTATGGTGGTGATCCTCGTAGAGTATGTGGATGACATACTCGGGAAGGAGTTTCTTATGCTGCGCTCGGTCAATCTCTGCTTATCACAAGGATTCTCCATATAGGATCAAAGTGATACCTCCTAAATCCTGGGTTTTGGATATATGAGATAGATCTAATTGGATGTTAGGATACTCACTACTTGTAGTGAGATGGTATCAATCGATCCTGGGGAGAATCACTGGAAAGGTTCCAGGGTGATAAGTACGACTGAATGTCAGTCGCAGGCATTGTCTTTACCCTCAGTGGAGATACGGTATGTTGGAAGAGTTCCAAGCTAGATACCGTGACATACTAGACGATTAAAAGCAAGATACATCGTTACCAAGGATGCTACTAAAGAAGCAGTCTGGATAGATATAAGTTCATGAGATGAACTTCGTTCCTACCATTGTGTGACAATGGAGTTGTGGCTTTTACCAAGGAACCCCCCGTCCCATCAGAAATCCAGATATAATTCTTGGAAAGTATCACCTGATCATGGAGATGGTTGATCTCCAGTGAGATCGAGGTTAGGAGAGTTGACAAAGAGGACAACAGCGCGGATCCACTCACAAAGGCCTTTTTCCCAGTAGAGACTTTTATGGGATGGTTGAGTATGAGATACTTCAACCGCAGCTAATTGTTGGGTATGCGATACCACAACTGATGGCCCTAGTGCAAATGGGAGATTGTTAGTTATATGTATGCCCCAGAGGCCATTACTGTACATACGATGTATTTTGTAATGGATGCTTGGACATATATAGGGAGGACTTTCTTGCTCGACATGATAGTATGCTATCTGGTTGTACTTTATCTTAACATGTACTCTGATTGTCTCTATGTTACATGTTGATAAAGCCCTTAGGATATGTACTCGACTACTAGGACTATGATGAGATCATACTAGTAGGGCCACGGTAGTCGGTGAGTACATCCTATAACTGTTCCTAGTCGAGGGTGTATCGAGACAGGGCATCGATAAACCAGAGTAGACTAGCGTATACGCATCATGACCCATATGATGGGCGATGGGTGATCCCATATCCATCAGTGTTTGACATCAAGGATGGTGTACGGGTGCTCAGTGGAGACTGGGTACACTGGACGGACTCGCCAAGAACTCCCAGATGGTATTATACCTCACGTCAGATGGCAGTTCTCCGGTGACACTGGTACAGAGTAGTCTGTTGACCCGAGATCGTCATAGAGTCTTGTGTGATTCCCACTGTGCTTTGATTTCCATCATACCAAGTCCAAGAGGGCGTGCAAAAAGGTAGCTTTTAGGTACAGTCCCGAATCACATGGAGGCAATGAGCGATAGGAGGGGATTCGTCTCTCCCGGTATAGGGAGTTGATGTTGTGCCGTGTTCGATTGGCTATAACCGGAAATCCCTGGCCAGGGTTGCTGAGATTTACTGGTAAGTGTTATCAGTAGTTTCTCGAACTGTTATAGACCTCAAATCGACACGACTTATCGAGCTACTGGGGTCTGACGTCTACCACCCCTAGGCGAGATATGCGACATATCAGACGACGAGACCGGACTGTACGGGAGTGTTACTGATTGGATTCACAGGAGAATGTACAGGCTTGCTTGTTGATCTTCTGCGCGCTCAATACCTGGTTAGCTGTTACGTTTAGCTGACCGCTTGCAGCTTGTGGGTGTTTGATATGATCATTACCTACTGCCGGCGTATTGACGATTCTTTAGAGTCCTACACAGAGGTTTCTTGACTCAGGAAAAACGGAGTAGGAGCACATATGTGATATGTGCGGGACCGAGGATAATGCGGTATGTGATACCGTATTGGATTCTCGCGATATGAGATATCGACCGGGTATATGTGATATAGCCGGGTCATCGTATTAGTCGGTTATATGCGATATAGCCGGATTGTCGGATCAAGTGTTGATTCGATAATTTAATGTATAATAATATATATGATATATTAAATTACATTAACTAATATTAGCTCACTAAAAGATTCTTTTTCTCACTCGGATAATACATTGATATATATGCGATATATGTTAAATGTATTATTTTATTTTGTTACGATAAATATTATATATGTGATATATAATATAGTAACATGATATGATAACTAATGCAACATGTTTAGTGGAGTTTAAACATGATTAGGGTTTGGATTAGGGTTAAGACTTCTAGTAGATTCTAGAAGCTTTTCTTTTGTCTTGAAAAAGATATTATGCTTGATATTTTCAAGTGACTCACTTTTAACCCAACCCAAACCCTAGCCCCAGTTAATTCTCTACATGGGTTTAGTTGACCATGGTTGCATTATTCATCATATTTATTTTCATTATTCATCACAAAAGGTTTTAACCATTATTCATCTTCTTCTTCCTTCTTTCTTTCATGGAAAAAGCTTTCTAGCTTTT
>JASDDO010000031.1:579392235-579618230 GCA_030015575.1 Agapanthus africanus | reverse complement strand
GTTTGTAACAAGATTGGGAAAATATTTTTCCATATATAACTTATTCTGTATCTTGGTAATTTTTAATCACCATTGGATTTTTGATCCAACGGTGCTCTGATTTACAGAGCACAATATTTCTTGTTTTGAAAGATTTGAGGAGTATTTCCTCAACAGAATTTTTTTCTGGTAATTTGATGATTTATCATCTTCGTTGGATCTTTGATCCAAGTGTGGAGAACATTTAGTTCTAGCGCTGGTACTCTCATGGTTTGCACGTGAGGCGCTACCTCAGAGTCTTTTGACTCTTAGCGCTGGCGCTCTTGGCGCGAGCGCTCTCGTGCTTTGCATGTAAGGCGCTGCCTCAGAGTCTTTAGCGCTGGCGCTCTCGTGCTTTTGTAACATTTCAAAAAAATAAAATATTATTTTTGGTAATTTTTGTAATTAAATAATAAAATATTGAATATTTTAATAAGGCGGTATAATTAAATACCGATAAATGGGGAAAAATTGGGAAAATTATGGAAATTATTAAAAAGAGAGTGTTTTATGTGATTTAAGCGAATTATGAAAGTTTATGATTTATTTGACACTATTTTAGTGCTAATCGCGATTAAAAATCGCTATTCCCGGATTAAGCGTGTTTTGTGCACATAGCATGCACAAAGTCTTTTTCACACTTGTGTTACATTTTCCTACATGGCTTTATCATCATTTTTCATTCTTTGCTTTGGGTTCACTATTGAGGAGAGAAGGAAATAAAAGAAAAGAAATAAGGAAAATGGAAATGAATAAAGAAATAAGTATGGGCAAGTGAGAGAGTGTGAGAGGTCAAGAGAGAGCCTTACCCTTTTGTCTCCCCCTCATTTTCTTCGTCTCTTTCTCTCTCCCTTAACTCCATGGTAGCACCTCTCCTCCCTCCTCTTCAAAACCCCCACTTCATCACTAAAAATCCATCATAAGTCCATCCTCACTTCACAAAAGTTGTGCACAAGCTCACAAGCTACACTTGGGACAAAGAAAAATCACATTTTGGTGCTGTAGGGGATTCTTGGGTCCCAAATGAGATAATCCTTTCACAATTAGTGTAGTGTTTCATATGCTTTAGCCTCTTTTCAAGTTTGTTTTCGTTTTGGTGAAGTTTAGTGAATTTTGGGAAATTCTAGAGAGGGTTAGGGTTAATTTGAGTAGAGATGGTGTAATTGGGCTTTAGAGATGACCTTAGATCCCCTATAATGATAGAAACCCAGACCAATCCCAACTGAAAACCCAAAATACAGAATTTCAGAACTTTTCATGTCGGTTTATGATGACTTTGAGGGTGCAGGGAAATCTGGGATGACCCGGGGAAATTCTGAGAAAAATAAACAACTCCAGTGACCAATTTGAGACCATGTGAGACCACCCTGACCATACAAGACAATTCCACCCTACCAAAACCGAGGAGGCCGGAATTATGGGGGATGTGGCCGGCCATGGGGTGGGGGTTAGGGCCCAGGTTGCTTCAGTAGGTCATATGTACCCTATATATCACCCTAGTGTTGTTTTGGAACATTGTTTTCACCTTGATCAAAATCTGGGACTACTTTCTCAAGTTGCTGCTTTGATTCAAATTATGGTTTTGCGTATTTTAAATTCTGGATTTTAGTATTTGTGCTTTATCTCGATCACGTGACGTTTGTACGCCTATATCGAGTGATATCGGGTTGATTTGCGGGAGTAGATCATAGGTTTTGACCTATGTGAGTTCCGCGTGTCGTTTTGGTTTCGATTTGGTTTTAATGCGATACGATACGTGTGACATGTAGGTATACCCCTGGGACTTCGAGACGACAAACAAGCGCGTGGCGATGCCAGTATCGGCAGACGAAGGTCAAGGTGAGTAGATATATATCTACGGGGGAAGTCGGGTGGATGGCGTATAGCACCCCCGCAGTTCGTAGTGATGTATACGAATACATATACGCATATTTATATATTATGTTGATATGAGATTATTGATGATTAAGATAGATTCTAGGTGTTCACGGATTAGTAGTGTTACTTGCGAAATCCTAGAGTAGTTGTTGCACCTACACATGCGCGCACACCTGCATGCATTCATTCTTTTACCTGTGCGTATTTGGGGATATATATGTATACACATGGGTATGGGACTATGTGTACATATACTGGATTATGAGGATAGTACTTGGGATTGGAGATGAGTCGATGAGATTGGATTTGAGGCCGCGAGATCGGTGATTTGACAGGGTTCGTATTTGAGATACAACATGATGTTTTAGCGGGTCCTTTGACGTGGTGTTTTCATACACACGCATGCTTTTACATAGATGGTATCAGTATTGTACTAGACGTAAATCAGTACCCCGGAACATGATTTTTGATAAAGAGTATACCAGATGAATAATGTGATGAATGTGATATTTGACCCGTACCCAGATTTGGGATACCGTACGACGGATTTACGTACGAGCTATATATTGATGATAGATCCGCACTCTTGACTTGAGGATGTCATATTATAGATATTGTATCGTATGGGATACTTTTGAGGCGGGATCACCGACTGTTATATATATATATATATATATATATATATATATATATATATATATCGACTCAGATGTTAGGCGGTTTCCTTACCTTTCGATCAGCCTGTTTAGTTTAGTCCGGTAGTTTACTTGTAAATGATAGATTAGATTCGACTCATACCTATTTCAAAAACTAACGAATTGTATGTATTTTAAAGACGGGAAAAGGGATTTTACGGATATTTCAAAGGACGTATCTTTTCTTAAAAACATCGTAGCCCTTATTTTCAAAACACCACGATTCGTGTTATTTCAAATAGCACCACTGTATGACTCATATTTGTATAAATGCAAATTAGTTATCATTGTGTTTATCATTCAGCTCCCGCATATTATTACTGTTCGCATATTATTAGTTACCAACAAAACCATGTCACGCCCCGCTTCCCAAAATACGAAATACGAGGGGTTGACAAGGTCAGCCATGCTCTTACGGTCGAGGAAATATCCCTCCGTAGTCACACTTCGGCTTCTAGCACTACATGGTAATCAGTAATCAATGCATAGGTAAAGAGAAATGCAGTATCTAAATCAAAAGAACTAACCAGATGGAGATCAAGGAAGTATAGCTCTGGGTCGCTGATCAAGATGTCCACAGTGTCCTCGAGGTACGTCAGGTCCTGGTCCAAGCTAGATCCACTTCTCACTCTGAGCATGCATACTCAGGTCGTCAGAGCGACACAATAGCAATATATGTATATATAGATACAAATGTGAACACGTACAATAATGATGAATATGGAACAGTAAGCATGGAATAATGACGTGAGCATGAAGTAGCCAATACAAGTAGCTAATAGAGCAGGTAAACAGTAAAGCAATAAGCAGTATGGCAAGAATATTGAATCAGTAAGCAATGCATGTCAATGTTACTAACCCTATCAGTCTATAAGTCTCACTGTACAGGTCGCTAAACCTATCGTCAGTCCAGGTGTGAGAGTCAACCACTCGTGAGTATCCCCCACCCAAGGGTAGGACCCAAGGACAAGGGAACACGGGCCCGAGTCGCTCGCTAATAATCAGTAAGATCCCCATATATCTCCAGAATCGCTGTATGTGCTGGCAATGGGACTCCCGAGACTCTGTTGAACTCACACTCAAACTACCCCACACCCCTTGGTCTACATCAAACGCCAACCATAAACTCAAATACCAGTCGGTCCATGACAAGTCTACGCGAGAACTGAAGACAGGATCTCCATCAAGCATGTCTCGACTGACATCCAAGATAAATGGACAGTGTTTGGTGCCTTACCTATGACACCCATATAAGTGCTTCCATAATCGTCCCATACCAATTATAGTTACACTTATACATGTCCCATAAACGTCGACAATGCAATATATCAATAGGGTCCGCTGATTATGTACGAGTACGTGTCACTTCCACTTATTCATTCATGCTTAACACTTACGTACTTGCCACAATCAAACACTAATATCTAACACTGGGTAATGCACGTGATCACTAGGTTACCAATGCAATGAAATCTATATGATGTGATGAGAATACAACGGTTGTGATATGAGCAAAATATCCCCAGTCAGTGTTCTATCACTTGCATAATTTACTATAAATCATACATGCAAAATTTACCGAAACAATATAAAGAGGGTAAGCAGTATGTTTAATTATCTATCCATAAAAATTGCTTTTACTCCAATCGGGTTTCATTTTTGCTAGATACGGCCATTTCAATTTCAGTGTTCGCTGCTGGAAAACCGGTTTCAGAATCAGAAGTCCGTTTAGTAACACACTTTAATCCCAGTTGGGATCGTAATTAGGCGATGCTATAGTTGAACAATATGTAGGTTTATTAGTTAGGTTTCGACCACAATTAGCGGATCAGTAATATCCTATCTCAACAGGAAGTTATGATCATGCTATGTTCAAAGTGTAAGATCTGTCGCTGCAGTATTCAGCAGAACATATCGACATTATAAAATGGGTTTAAAATATCAAACAGTTGAGTAATCCAGTGAGACCAGTGGATTAAGAAAGCTAACTCAATTTTCTACTTAACGATATAGGGTTACGCACAATTCCACATTTGAGCAAGGAAAATCAGTGGATTAAATACAAGGGTTACCTGGAATCACTGCTCTGGACTGCAGTCCAGAATCAGGATCCACCGCAGTTTTCTCTATTGTAAATAGTTCAACTTTAATTATCAGTTATAGGGTTCTGTATCTTATTCCGTTGGTTTCGATACGAGCCATGGAACGCCAAAATCCGATCTATACATAATTTAGTATAAATTTTACGGTTTAGCATGTACGAAAGTGTTCAGGTTTTACGACAGAAACCGGGACACCATTTTACGTGAGCAGACGACATTGTTTTGTAACCAAAGTCTTAAGGGACATTCATTATAACTCGGGCCATCACAGGTTATTTGTTGTTGTCAATTTAACGGGGCTTTCCATTCGGGTTTTGCATCGAACACTTGAATTATAACGATTCACATGAAAAGTATATGCGGAAATTATTGGTAACTTGAGTTGAAATAGATAAAATTAGCATGAAGCAAGTATTAAACTTGCCTGAAGACGTGTCGACGACGGTACGGCAGCGGCAACGGTACGATCGCGTCATGAACACGGCACAGGTTTATCCTTGTCGGATCTTGATTCTTGGACTCGATGGCTCGGTGGGTGCTACGGGTGTGCACTGACGTTGCGATGGACAGCGTGTTGATGACGATGACGGCTTAAGGGATCGAGGCCACAGATTTGATGGCGATGACGGTGACCAGAATAGCGGCAGTAGTGATTTGTGTAAGTGTTCGACGAAATGCCGGGGGCTCGACTGTGAACTAGGGCTCGAGAGCGGGTTGTGAAGGCTCGGGTGTCGTGCAGGGGCTCGACCACGGCGTAGGGGTCGCCGTGATGCTTGCAAAGGGGAGGCCGGCAGTTGGTGGTCAAGGTGTTGGGCTCGACTAGAGGTTGGGTTAGGTTCGGTCTAGGGTTCTTTTTGAATAAGAGATGAGAGAGAGGGATGTTGCTGTGAGAGAGAGAGAGAGAGAAGGATGTTGCTGTGAGAGAGGGGGAGCTTGGTGGTGACGAGGTCGAGGAACTCGTCGGAGGTAGAAGGAAGGTCAGCGATGGAGCAGGAGCTCGGGGCTCGATGGGTTCCGGTGTGCAGGTGAGGGGGTACTGCACTCGGGTCCTGTAGCTTAGAAGGGGCGCGGACGAGGGCTCGGTGTCGGGGGTGGTCGAGGAAGTGATGGGTGCTCGGGAAAAGTGGTCGGGGGAGGATTGACGACGTAGCGGTGAGGTGAAGGTTGAAGACGAGGTCGGGGTGGTCTCGGGGAGGAAGCTCGAGCTTGGGGAAGGAAGTGGAGGCGAGGGTTAGAGGAGGATGTAGAGAGGACTGCTTGTAGAAAGGGAAAGGGGGAGACGAGGTGATCGCCAGCGGTGATGGTGCTAGGGCTGCTCGTGAAGAAGTGGGTGCGTGAAGGAGTTGGAGGAGATGGGGGAGGGAACATTGTGAGGAGAGAGCGAGTCGTGAGGGAGGGCGTTGGGCGAATGTGGGGTCGTGGGCACGAAGGAGGCGGGAGCGTGGAAACGTCCGCGTCGTGGAGGGAGGAGAGAAAAGAAGCAGGAATGAGAGCGAGGAAGGAGACGTGGGGGTGTGGATAGCGGGTCGGGTCGGTGCGGGTGAGGAGAGGAGGGTGATTTGTGGGCCGGGGTTCGTGGGAAAGTTGGGCCGGGAAAATATAAGAGAAAAGGAAAAATAAAGGGAAGGGGAGGGGGTGTGATGGTGGGCCGGCTCGGGAGAAAATAAAAAGAAAAGGAGAGTTAGGGTTTGGGATGGGTTTTGGGAAAGAAAATAAAAAGGAAGAAAATAAAATGATTTAGATTAAATTAGGGTTAGGGTTTTAAAATAAAACAAAATAATTATAAATATAAATAATTAAATTTTGTAAGTAACATTTTATAAAAATACGGATATTGGTGCACAAAAGAACTGGGTATTACATCATACCGCCCTTACAAAAATTTCGTCCTCGAAATTTAAAATAAACGATAAGCTATATAAAATAATATGCGAAAAGCTACAATATCGAACACTAACATATAGTGATTTACTTAAAAACATCTAGGTAAAAATCGAAGGTCTGTATATATATAAGAATAACGCAACTAAAAAGATAGGTCTAAGTAAGTACTAGGCAGACCCATCTATAAGGATAAACTATATGTACAAGAGGATAAAATAGCAATAACAATCAATAGTGAAGGATTTGCCGATAGGCCAAGATATTTTAGAACAAATGTATCGATAAAACAATTTTAAAATAACTTAGAAAACCCACATGGTGAAAATAAGAAGCATAAAACAAAATAATATGCGCGATATATGTTTACGCTGTTGACAATGTGAAGAATAGTAAATCATTTAAAATGAGTAAAACGGAAGTAGTTAATAACACACAATTTTTTTAAACACAAGGTAGTGGAAGCTAAATTTCGAATACGATGTCACTGAATGTAAATACGGTAGCAGGAGATAGCACAAAAGTGTATAGCCCTAGCCAGGGTAGGGATTACAATGGAGTATGGTCCATTCAGAAAGTCGGAAAATGGTACTTCAATCTGAATATCGAAGAGGCTGGGCTCGGGTCAGCGCAGGGTGAACAGTAGTGAAATCCAGAAGGGAAAGAATTTATTGGGGAGGGAGAACAGTCAATGCATCATGCGAAAAATCAAAGGATTAGCGAACTCAGAAATTTTTTATTATTAATCCAGAAAATTTCAAACAAGGCATTCTCGAAGGATAAAAGATGGCCCTAAACTATACATAGATTTATTTGGTCAGGGGAGACAAAACCTAAATCACGTCAGTCGCGGTTATAGAAGTTCAGCAGGTTACGGTAGGCTCGCGCGCTCAGATAGGGGCGTCCATTTCCATATCGCCTCGCAGGGATTTCCACTGGAGGTTCTTCCGCCGCGGGGTCTTCTTCTTCTGGTCCTTCTGTCTCGACTGGAGCTTCTTCATCGTGGTATGCTTCCACGAGATTTCCTTCCACTGGATTCTCCTCCAGGTCTTTCTCTCCTGGATTTTCTTCTATCGGGTCTTCCTCTATCGGGTCCTCTTCAGGGTCCTCTTTCTCATTGTCGGAGTCACTGATCATGTCGACTTCTGGGGCTGCGACTCCCTCATCCTCGGAATCGCTGTTTCCGAAAATCACCAGTGGGCCGTTGATCTCGTCATCTAAACTCACCAGCATGCAGTCTAAGAAAACGCACGACCGGGTGTCCTCATTTATAGGCGGCGCTGCTCCAGGGTGTGCCATGGCCTGAAAAGGAAGAGTCATGATTAGACAGTGGAATACACCAAGGAAATAACCAAGGTTACAGAGCACAAGGAAAATATGCGATAGGTAAGGACTGAAAAATCAAAATTTAGAATACTGATGCAAAAAGCAGTATAAGGAGAATGAGTGGCAAGGAGACGATACATACATCACAACTCAGAATTTTATTACATTCAACTAAAAATTCAACGGATACAAGATTTTAAACGAAAGGAAATATTTACAAAAGAGTGACAACATTTTTTATTGAAAGCAGTAAGGTGATAATCCTTCTTTGATATTTAGACCGCTGCATTCTCGTCACGCGAGTTGTATCCTTTACTGGGTCCGTACTATCCTCGAAACTTGAATTACGAAATAACCATCACTTAGCAGGAGTGGAGAGTGTGGACGAATCTCCTCCTTGTAGTTCCTTTCTTTTAGGGCAACCATAGACAAGATGTTCGCTGGATCCGCAAATCAGGCACTGCCCTTTGGCGCCGCGACAGTCTCTCTGAAAGTGTCCTGGCTTCTTGCAGTATCCACAACGTTGGGTCTTCCGCTGCTTCCGTTGCTGAGGAACAAGTGGGCGCTTCATCTTCACCTCTTTTCCTTGTTTAACAGGGATCCCCTTACGATTGGAGGCTTCCTCTGGTGTCTGAGTCATCTGCCCTCTTAATCCTGCAGCTAACAGGTTGTTCGTTCGCTCCTGGGCTTCCTTCAAACCTTGCAGTACATTCAAAATCTCGACGGTCTGATTTTGGGGAGTGGAGATGGAGGAAGAGTCATTGGAAGCCATGGTCCTGAAACAACATTTTTAGGACGGCATAAGGTACAAGCCATAAGAATCAAAATACAATATAGGTTAAGCAAGGAAACAGGAATATCGGGTGGTGAAACTCAAATGAGTGGAAATCAAATGTAGAACTCCGAGTCACTCAAACAGAGTACAGTATTGTAACTATGCGGCAGTTCACAATTACAATCACGTAACTCCACTAAGTCACCCAAAACTCTAGCGGATGGATCAAAATGTATAGCAGAACACACTATGTGAATCAAGATCAAGAATAACAAGTTTACAATCTAGACCGAAGGATGTCTTAGATTGTCAAGCCCTACAAGGAAACTGCAATCCCAATCGAAGCAAAACCTGGCTCAGATACCAACAAAACCATGTCACGCCCCGCTTCCCAAAATACGAAATACGGGGGGTTGACAAGGTCAGCCATGCTCCTACGGTCGAGAAAATTTCCCTTCGTAGTCACAATTCGGCTTCTAGCACTACGCGGTAATCAGTAATCAATGCACAGGTAAAGAGAAATGCAGTATCTAAATCAAAAGAACTAACCAGATGGAGATCAAGGAAGTATAGCTCTGGGTCGCTGATCAAGATGTCCACAGTGTCCTCGAGGTACGTCAGGTCCTGGTCCAAGCTAGATCCACTTCTCATTCTGAGCATGCATACTCAGGTCGTCAGAGCGACACAATAGCAATATATGTATATACAAATACAAATGTGAACATGTACAATAATGATGAATATGGAACAGTAAGCGTGGAATAATGACGTGGGCATGAAGTAGCCAATACAGGTAGCTAATAGAGCAGGTAAACAGTAAAGCAGTAAGCAGTATGGCAGGTATATTGAATCAGTAAGCAATGCATGTCAATGTACTAACCCTATCAGTCTCTAAGTCTCACTGTACAGGTCGCTAAACCTATCGTCAGTCCAAGTGTGAGAGTCAACCACTCGTGAGTATCCCCCACCCAAGGGTAGGACCCAAGGACAAGGGAACACGGGCCCGAGTCGCTCGCTAATAATCCCCATATATCTCCAGAATCGCTGTATGTGCCGGCAATAGGACTCCCGAGACTCTGTTGAACTCACACTCAAACTACCCCACACCCCGTGGTCTACATCAAATGCCAACCATAAACTCAAATACCAGTCGGTCCATGACAAGTCTACGCGAGAACTGAAGACATGATCTCCATCAAGCATGTCTCGACTGACATCCAAGATAAATGGACAGTGTTTGGTGCCTTACCTATGACACCCATATAAGTGCTTCCATAATCGTCCTATACCAATTATAGTTACACTTATACATGTCCCATAAACGTCGACAATGCAATATATCAATAGGGTCCGCTGATTGTGTACGAGTACGTGTCACTTCCACTTATTCATTCATGCTTAACACTTACGTACTTGCCACAATCAAACACTAATACCTAACACTGGGTAATGCACGTGATCACTAGGTTACCAATGCAATGGCATCTATATGATGCGATGAGAATACAACAGTTGTGATATGAACAAAATATCCCTGGTCAGTGTCCTATCACTTGCATAATTTACTATAAATGATACATGCAAAATTTAATGAAACAATTTAAAGGGGGTAATCAGTATGTTTAATTATATATCAATCAAAATTGGTTTCGCGCCAATCAGGTTTCAGTTTTGCTAGATACGTCCATTTCAATTTCAGTGTTCGCTGCTGGAAATCCGGTTTCAGAATCGGAAGTCCGTTTCGTAACACACTTTAATCCCAGTTGGGATCGTAATTAGGCGACGCTATAGTTAAAAAATATTTAGGTGTATTAGTTATGTTTCCATAGAAATTGGCGGATCAGTAATGTCCTATATCAACGGGAAGTTATGATCATGCTATGTTCAAAGTGTAAGATCTGTCGCTGCAGTATTCAGCAGAACATATCGACATTATAAAATGGGTATAAAATATCAAACAGTTGAGGAATCCAGTGAGACCAGTGGAGTAAGAAAGCTAACTCAATTTTCTACGTAACGATATAAGGTTTCGCACAATTCCGCATTTGAGAAAGGAAAAATCAGTGGATTAAATACAGGGGTTACCTGGAATCACTGCTCTGGACTGCAGCCCAGAATCAGGATCCACCGCAGTTTTCTCTATTGTAAATAGTTCAAATTTAATTATCAGTTATAGGGTTCTGTATCTTATTCCGTTGGCTTCGATACGAGCCATGGAACGCCAAAATCCGATCTATGCATAATTTAGTATAAATTTTACGGTTTAGCATGTACGAAAGTATTCAGGTTTTACGACAGAAACCGGGACACCATTTTACGTGAGCAGACGACATTGTTTTGTAACCAAAGTCTTAAGGGACATTCATTATAACTCGGGCCATCACAGATTATTTGTTGTTGTCAATTTAACGGGGCTTTCCATTCGGGTTTTGCATCGAACACTTGAATTATAACGATTCACATGAAAAGTATATGCGGAAATTATTAGTAACTTGAGTTGAAATAGATAAAATTAGCATGAAGCAAGTATTAAACTTGCCTAAAGACGTGTCGACGATGGTACGGCAGCGGCACGATCGCGTCATGAACACGGCACATGTTTATCCTTGTCCGATCTAGATTCTTGGACGCGATGGCTCGATGGGTGCGACGGGCGTGCGCTGGCGTTGCGATGGATAGCGTGTTGATGACGATGACGGCTTAAGGGATCGAGACCACAGATTTGATGGCGACGACGGTGACCAGAATAGCGGCAGTAGTGATTTGTGTAAGTGTTCGACGAAATGCCTGGGGCTCGACTGCGAACTAGGGCTCGAGAGCGGGTTGTGAGGGCTCGAGAGCGGGTTGTGAGGGCTCGGGTGTCGTGCAGGGGCTCGGCCGCGGCGTAGGGGTCGCCGTGATTCTTGCAAAGGGGAGGCCGGCGGTTGGTGGTCAAGGTGTTGGGCTCGGCTAGAGGTTGGATTAGGTTCGGTCTAGAGTTCTTTTTGAAGAAGAGATGAGAGAGAGGGATGTTGCTGTATGTGTGTGTTTGAGAGAGAGAGAGAGAGAGAGAGAGAGAGGTTGCTGTGAGAGAGGAGGAGCTTGGTGGTGACGAGGTTGAGGAACTCGTCGGCGGTAGAAGGAGGGTCGGCGATGGATCAGGAGCTTGGGACTCGATGGGTTCCGGTGTGCAGGTGAGGGGGTACTGCGCTTGGGGCCTGTAGCTTGGAGGGGGCGCGGACGAGGGCTTGGTGTCGGGGGTGGTCGAGGAAGTGATGGGTGCTCGAGAAAAGTGGTCGGGGGAGGATCGACGACGTAGCGGTGAGGTGAAGGTTGAAGACGAGGTCGGGGGTGGTCTCGGGGTAGGAAGTGGAGGCGAGGGTTAGAGGAGGAGGTAGAGAGGACTGCTTGTAGGAAGGGAAAGGGGGAGACGAGGTGATCGCCGGCGATGATGGTGCGAGGGCTGCTCGTGAAGAAGTGGGTGCGTGAAGGAGTTGGAGGAGATGGGGGAGGGAACATTGTGAGGAGAGAGCGAGTCATGAGGGAGGACGTTGGGCGAAGGTGAGGTCCCGGGCCGTGGGCTCGAGGGAGGCGGGAGCGTGGAAACGTCCGCGTCGTGGGGGGAGGAGAGAAAAGAAGCGGGAAAGAGAGTGAGGAAGGAGACGTGGGGGTGTGGGTAGCGGGTCGTGTCGGTGCGGGTGAGGAGAGGAGGGTGATTTGTGGGCCGGGGTTCGTGGGAAAGTTGGGCCGGGAAAATATAAGAGAAAAGGAAAAATAAAGGGAAGGGGAGGGGGTGTGATGGTGGGCCGGCTCGGGAGAAAATAAAAAGAAAAGGAGAGTTAGGGTTTGGGCTTGGTTTTGGGAAAGAAAATAAAAAGGAAGAAAATAAAAGGATTTAGATTAAATTATGGTTAGGGTTTTAAAATAAAACAAAATAATTATAAATATAAATAATTAAATTTTGTAAGTAACATTTTATAAAAATACAGATATTGGTGCACAAAAGAACTGGGTATTACATCGCTTTTGCATGTTTATATTATTTTTCCATATGCCATTATTGAGATCATGCTGTCAGGACACCAGCACCATTACCGATGATGTGTATGTTCCACATAAACTTACTTGCCGGATCACACACATCATCATCGGTAATTGCCATGTTACTTACACTTTAGAGAATATTATTTCATTGACATAGCTTGTTAGCTGATAGATTCGACATTATATTAGTGTACTTGCTTTATATGCTAGTTTAGACATTGCAGTTATTACTTGCTACTGCATGCATATTATTATTCACCGTTATGCAGTGTTATGGAGTTTTATGCCAATATTCATTGTTTACTTGCTATTGATGCCTGGATTTCGGATTTTCATGAGATTTCCTGGATTTGGGAGAAAACCGCAAGAATATGTATAAACTTCTCTCTCTCTCTCTCTCTTTTTAAAATGAAATGTGCGGTTTTCTAATGATGTATGAGTCGTCAACCATGATGTTTTCTCGGTTATGAGATGGATTTCGAGACCCGATTCGAGGAGTTGGATGAACCGTTTGCGGGTACATGATGGAGCCGGTAAGGTACCCCGAGACAAGAAGATCAAGGTGTAGACGATGAGCCCGGCTGGGGCAGACAGCCTACCGGTGATTTTACCTGACGCGTTGGATATCCGGAGGATACCGTTCGTGGTCGTGTGATTGATGTTAGGGGCCGATCCGGACTGCCGGCGCCCTAGATAGTGAGATTTGAGACACTGGGATTTTGAGATATTGAGGTATTGAGATTTGTTGATACAGGCCAGTCCGGATAACCGGAGCCTGAGATATTGGGATTTATGTTTTGTGTCGATGCTAGACACTGTTTAGGTTGATTTCATTGATGATATCTCGTTTTAAATATACGGAAATCTCACTAATTTATGAAAGCAGTTTCTTCATTTACATGTATTCTATTTTCATGCATTCATACCTCATTCATATGATATCTTGTTACCTGAGGCACTAACACGAGTACATGGGATTACACTTATGTATAGATGTTTACCCTTGTCACATTTTCTCGCTTCAGACTTATCATTTGAGATTATATATGTATATTGATCGTATTGACCTAGGATTGTCTCATACATACGATTTCTGCTCGGTGATGTTTTCTACTCACGAGTTAGAAACTCACCCCCGTTGTGCCACAGTTTTTTGCAGGTTTTGCCGTACAGGGTTCGTTACGGCTTTGCTGGCACACTGCTTCCTTTCCGGGTGATTTGCTTTGGTAGGTGGGTTCACTTGCATCGTGACCACCATTATACTTTGTATATTATTTATTTCAGTTGTATCTAGTAAACTCCATCAACCAGACTTGTATATTTGACAGAGATAGAGACCAGTGATGTGTATTCTTTCGACCTTAGAGTCGCGCGTTGTATTATTATGGATTTCATGTTGTTTTGAGTTTCCTTTTGAGTTTTGATTCTCGCCCTTCGGCGTTGTATACTATATTGCTTGCGTGGTTGTGGTCGTCGATTGACGAAGAGCTAGCTCCTGCTTGGGGATGCCTTTTATCATTCATGTATATATTTATCATGTTGTACCCCGTTCGGGGCCAGTATTTACAAAGGAAACTCTGCCGAAATTTTCAGAAAAGACTTATGATTTTAAAAATGCATACTTCGGCTTATGTTGCTAAACTACTTGATTTAAATTGGTTCTTCCTTCACTCTACTGCTTTAGTTGGTTTTGATTTCTGGGTTTTGGCTTACTTAGATTATGTACGCCTTGAGACGTTTCGTAATTTAAGTGCCGGTCATAATCCGTACTTTTCGGATCGTGACAGCTTTGCACGTGAAGCGCTGTCTCTGAGTCTTTGACTCTTAGCGCTGGCGCTCTTGGCGCCAGCGCTCTCATGAGGCGCTGCCTCAGTTCAAATTTCAAATTTTGAATAGAGCTTTACACTTTGATTGGGGGAAACAGTTGGTACTCGTACTATATTCTGTTTACTTGTGACTTCTCTATCTTTAGACACGCATTTCATTGAAATACACGGTTTAAATTTTGAGAAGTTATAGTTATAAGAATAAAGTGGAGAACCATACGTTGCGAGTATCAGGATTCTTCGAGGTGATCCTTATGCTAAGTATTCCGTCGTAAGTAATATATTTGAGAACTTACTTCTCTCTCAGGTTACTCATCCGTGGGTGTGCTCCTTGATGAGTAATGCTGCATGGCCTTCTTTCATTTAGTCGATATGCACTGGAAACAGCTGCATGATTTTTGAATCTGGTTCCAATTAAATTAGTGTCTTTGTTTCTATATTGGATATAGAATGGATTCATATCTTAACGATATTAAGGTATATGGAGTTGTCCGGCTTATGCTTAAAACCAGAATCCGGATAAATTCAAGACGCGTTTTAGTAATGGCAGTTTGGGTTATCCCGGGCTTTGACGAGAGTTAACATTCTACCATTTACAGGATCAATACTTATATTGTTCTTGACTCGCCACCCATTTTAGTAAAATGAATTCTTTTCAGAAAACATTAGTGGGGATATGATAGAACTGAAAGCGATTTCAGAATCGCAAATGATTACTAAAAGTTTAGTAGAACTTAAGAATTCAATTGGCTTTGACAATCCATTATCCACTCCGCAGATTTGGTGGGTAACTTCAGCCACCCAAGAGGTACTTCCGTCTTCTCAAAGATGGAGACATGGAGGTTTTGATGACCCAAACTTGCCACTACTGCTGTCCTAGACTATGAGATCTTGCAGGTGTATGACTATAATGTCGTTCTAAATTAGTTTTAGAAGTGCACGTATATATGACTCTGCCAGAGGATTGTTATAGTAAGTGGGAGCAGTGGAAGCGTGGTGGGACAACGGCTTATGTCTATTTATAGACTAAAGCAAGTATAGCGGAGATAGATCATCTATTTTTGATGTGACAGTCATAGAGTTTGACTTCATCAGAACAACAAGTAGACCTGATAAGAAGGTAGTAGGGAGTAATGTCATGTTTTTTTATGACGTGCTCCTGATAGGAAGTGATGTTCCTATACTACGATCGGTTATACTGTGGTTGTCACATGTATTTCTCCATAAAAGATCTGGATAAAATATCAGGGATTCTGATAACTAGATCTATAGTTTTATATTTAGATTTGGGAAGTGTCCCAATTCGGATACCTTGACACTATTCTAAAGTGTTCTAGAATGGATGACACCTGGCGTGGTGGTGTACCCGCAGGTGATGGAGTCACCCTCTTTAAAGAGACGTCTTCTAAACTAATGAGGAGAGAGATTTGCATGAATGTCCTATCACTTGCTTATGCAATTGAGTCAATCATGTGATGTCAAATATCAGACCAGATATTGCTTTTGCACTAGCTAGAATAAGTAGATAGTAATCCGGTCTTGGAGAAACATTGGGAAGCGGTTATGAACATGAGAGGATGTTCTTGGTATATAGTAACAACAGCTTCCTGTAGGAGACATTTATCGTTTTAGGCTTCCAAGATGACATGGATGATAGAGTGGCTGTCAGAGTTAATAGTTTACCTTCTTTTGAGGTGCGGTATGTTGGATAGTTTTCTAAGCAGGATACTGAGATGGTCATGGTGCTGGGTGCTGATTACATCAACAAATAGATACAGCCTGAATATTCTATTGGATTTGGATGTTCATTTATGAACATGGTTCCATCAGCTATCCAGACAAATTCTAAAGCAAGTATTGCTCATTTCGGGAGATAGTCGTTCTTCGCAGTTGAGATATAGAGAGATAAAGATAGAAATATTATAACGGATCTACTCACTTAGGCTATTTCTCGAATGCGAATGTTTCGCAAGCATGCTTTGCGAAACTGATTAGTACAGAAGTTGGGTGATCGGTAGCACACGGACCGTAAGTATGCGACACCGCAATAATTAGCCTTAAGTGCAAGTGGGAGATTGTTGGCTATAGTGCCCTCAAGTCAATTATTGTAATTGCATGCATGTGAATATGATGATTGACGGAGAACCTATATGGGTAGAACAGTCATACTTGCGACGATAGTATGCTATCTGGTTCATCTATTTCATCATGTACATATATTATGTGGTATTACGGATCACTATTACATGTTGATAGAGCTCATAGGATTCTTACTTGACTACCAGGGTTATTGTGTCGATCACACTTGTGAGAACTGGATAGTCAATAAGCAAATCCTTAAATGTCCCTAGCCGTGGGAATATCGAGACTGGGTATCGATATTCTAGAGTAGACTGGTGTACGTTTTTTGACCTCGATGAGGGGCGATGGCCGGTCTCACAGCCATTGGTGTTAGTTAGTCACCAAAGATTGCATACAGGTGCTCATTAGTTATAAGTTACACTAGACGAACTCGCCGGGAACATGGTAGATGGTATTATACCTATTGTCAGATAGCAGTTCTCAGGAGACATGAGTACAGGTTAGTCTGTCGACCTGAGATCGTTATTTGTCTCATGTGAGTTCCCACCGTGCTTTGATTACTACCCTACCACGGCTCAAAGGAGACGTGCAAACAGATTTTAGTTGGGTATAGTCCCGAGCCACATGGAGGCAGTGAGTGAATCGTCAGGGATTCGTTTCTCCCGGTATTGGGGGTAGATGTCGCGTTGTGCATGGGTAGCCATCACCAGAAATCCTTGGCCAAGGTGGACGGAAATTACTGATTTGGATCAATAATTTCTCAGTGGGTGATGGGTTTTACACCGACACGACTTATCGCGTTATTAGGGGTCTGACTTTATTCACCTCCTAGACCCGATATGTGATACTCTTAGACGAACAAACCTACCTGTATGGAGATTGTCACAGACATGCTCAGTAGGGGTACAGATGAGTTTACTCGCCGGTCTTCCTTTCGTTCAATACCTGTGTAGCCGTTACGTACAACTAGTGCCGCTGATGTGCTTGTGGTTAAACTCACTGCCACCGTATTGTCGAGTCTTTAGAGTTCCACACAGAGGGTTTTTCAGGTTCAGGCGAAATGATGTAGTGGCCGTATATTGATATGTGCAGAGTTCCGATTAATTATGCGTACTAGCTACACAGATTTTACTCGGGCGGATGATAATACTAGCCGGCTTAGAATTAAACCGGATTATTAAATCAAGTTTTGATTTAATAATTCGTGTATATATATTTTGATATGTATATTCTAGTATTATGTTCATTGTATTTTTCTATCTATTA
The DNA here is from genome assembly GCA_030015575.1 of Agapanthus africanus. Lineage (NCBI taxonomy): Eukaryota > Viridiplantae > Streptophyta > Magnoliopsida > Asparagales > Amaryllidaceae > Agapanthus > Agapanthus africanus. The sequence goes on along the minus strand of JASDDO010000031.1, from coordinate 579,600,358 downwards.
GGTATTTGTGTTTTGATACGAATACGGACATGTATTTGTGGGGACATATTCTTGTATTCATACAAGAATACTTATAGAAGGTGGACACCTCATTTGTGTTGATTTTTCATTTTTGGAAAATAGAAATGAGGTGGAGGGATGAGGTGGCTCATGGTTGTAAGTCCACGGTAGCGCCCCGGCAGTCTAACAGACGCCAAATGCGGAACAAAAACTTTTACAACTGGCGTTATCATGTACTATCACCCGGATCTGCCATTAAAGCTAAACTAACAAACTATAAAGTGGGTAGAAATGTTATACCGAACGATCCGAGTCATTCGGTCTTCAACCATCATCCCATGCTTTGTTGCGGCTGCTCCGATCTCCTCGATCTCCAGTCTTCTTGTCCAGGTGGCACCACGTCAACGGATCTTTAAACGGGCTCCCGCCTCTGAACCGAGGCAACTCGATCATCAAGTTTGCTAAAAAAAATGACCAAGATTGATGTAGAGAATGAGTAGAACACTTTGTCTCACTTCGTCCAAACCCATGGACGAACGGTTAATGAAGTTGCCTTTTTTATCGGGTGATAGAAAATTGAGCTATATGAAATTACATGAAGCAAAACTCTCATAATCTTTTTCCAAAACACAACCATAACCATCCACAAAAGTGGCCGGCCAATATATCAAGGAAGGGGTGAGTGTAGGAGAAAGGGAGAGGGTGACCATAAACATGAAATCTTATCACTTCATTAAAGAATGAATGACTCACAAATGACACCTTGCATAAACACAATTAATGCAAGAGTGAGTCATAATCTTAGTCACCATTCTATTAATGAATCACTATCCTAGTCACCAATCTAGAAACTTCTAGAACCATGACTCACTCAATGATGAAAAGATAAATCCGTCTTTAACCGAATGTTAAAGACGGGTGATAGAAAACTGGCAACTGGCAACTTCCAAAAGCGATCCCGAAACGAATTTCAGGATAACCCCGTAACAGTATAAACATACCCGCATTTGTATTACGACCGAATACAAATGCAACTGAGACAAAGATATTATATTTACACAGTATAATACTCGGATCCGGCTTAAACCAAAGCTTACCTGTATTATCTGCCCGAAATATGACATGTGCGTAAACGCACGTGCATTTTCCGAACCCTGCCATAAAACCATACGGCCTCTACAACGTTTCGCCCGAACTTGGGAAACTGTCTGTGGGGGACTCTAATGACTCATCAACATACTGACACCGGGTATAACCACTAGCACGTCAGAAGTACAAGCTGTACGTAACGGTTGCCTATGTATTGATTGGAAGGGAAGCTGACGAGCGAACTCATCCAGGAACCCTACTGAGCCTGACAGTGACAATATCCGTACAGTCCGGTCCGTTCGTCTAAGAGTATCGCATATCGAGTCTAGGGGGTGGATAATGTCAGACCCCTAATAAAGCAATAATTCGTGTCGGTATGAAGCCCATCACCTAGTGAGAAACTACTGATCCAAATCAGTAATTCTCCACTACCCCGGCTGAGGATTTCTAGTGATGGCCACCCATGCACTGTGCGACATCAACCCCTAATACCGGGAGAGACGAATCCCCGACGATCTGCTCACTGCCTCCATGTGGCTCGGGACTGTACCCAACTAAAACCTGTTTGCACGTTTTCTTTGAGCGTGGTAGGATAGTAATCAAACCACAGTGGGAACTCACATGAGACAAATGACGATCTCAGGTCGACAAACTAACCTGTACACATGTCACCAGGGAACTGCTATCTGACGATATGTATAATACCAACTAGCATGTTCCCGGCGAGTCCTATCCGGTGTACTCATAACCCAATGAGCACATGTATACATCTTAGGTGAACCAACTAACACCAATGGCTTATGAGACCGGCCACCGCCCCTCGTCGGGGTCTCGACTGTATACACTAGTCTACTTTGGAGTATCGATGCCCTGTCTCGAAACTCCCACGACTAGGGACACTTTAAGGATGTGCTTACAGACCCCAACTCCCACGTATATGATCGCCATCATACTGCTGGCAGTCAAGCAAGAATCCTATGGGCTCTATCAACATGCAATAGTGAACTAAAGCATGTATATGATGATAAAGACAAACCAGATAGCATACTATCATCTCGAGTAAGACAACACTATATCCAACAATCTCCCACTTGCACTTAAGGCTAATTATTACGATGTCGCATACTCACAGCCCGTGTGATACCGAATACCCAACTCCTCTACTAAAATAGCCTTAGTGAGTGGTTCCGCCCTGATGTTTCTTTCTATGTCTCTCTTAATCTCAAGTTCGTGGAGAAACCTATCTCCCGAATCGAGTAATACCTGTCTTAGAATATGTCTGGATATCTGATGGGACCTAGTTCATAAATGAACTCCAAATCCAAACTTCTTAGACTGTATCGACAACTGAAACTAATCAGTGTCCAGCACTATGCCTCCCACAGTATCCTCTTAGACCGTCTGTCCATAATACTGTCCCTCGTCAGAGGGAAAATTATAACTCTGACAGCTACTCTGTCATCCATGTCACCTTTGAAGCCTGGAATGATAACCGTCTCCCGAAGGAGGCTGCCGTCATCAAATCCGTAGAACATGCACTTATGCTCTAAAACTGCTTCCTTATGTTTCTCCAGGATTAGATCAATATAAACTTATCGCATATAGTGCAAAAACAACATCTGGTGTGGTACTTGACATCTCACGATTGACTCAATTGCCTAAGCAAGTGATATGCCAATCATGCACATCCCTCTCCTCTTTAGTCTGTAAGACACCTTTAGAGAGGGTGACTCCATCATCTGCAGGTACACCACCATGCCAGGAGTCATCTATTCTAAAATACCTTTAGAATACTGTCAAAAATACCCAGATTGGGAAACTACCCAATTCTAGATCTAAAAGCATAGATCTAATAACCAGAATGTCTGATATTATATCCATATCCTTTATGGAGAAACAACTGTGTGACGACCACAATATATCCGATTGTAGTATAGGAATTTTACTTCCTACTCTGTGTATGCCATCCAAATACCAGGACATTACACCCTACTACCATCTTAACAGATCCATTCCTTATTCTGATGAAGTCAAAGCCATGATTGTTACATCAAAATTAGATGATCTATCTTCGCTATATCTGCTCAAGTCTATAAATAGACATAAGCAACTTGCCCACTATGCTTCCGCTGCTCCCACTGACCACAACAACCCTCTGGCAGAATAATATATACATACACTGTAAGTCGATGTACAACACCCCACGACTAGCGGGGAGGCGGAAATATGAAAAACGATCTTGTTCTTTGCATAAACATCGACTAACCGCATGAATCGAAGCTAAACGATAACTAACATCAAACATAGAAGTTAACAACTACTATGTAAAGGGATTATACCTAAAGAACCGTGTCCTTCGTCTTTACGAACTCCACCTCCTCCTCGGCCTTCTCCAAGTAGTAGACGATCCACCACGAGAGCTAAACTCCAAGCTTTGCCTCTAAACTTGAGGCAACTAGGTATCTTTAAGTGCTAATCAAAGTACCTAGATGAAATAGAGTATGGTTATGGATTAAGTAGTCTAACTAATCCTTGTACTCAATACATGAGAGGGGAGGATTAGGATTTGAAGAGAGAGAGCTTGAGGAGAGAGAAGATGAACATAATCATGAAATGAGAAAATGAGTTATCATAATATATATCAAGCATTATTGTTTTTCAAGAAAAGAAAAGAAAATGATTTACAACCATGCTTGATAAATATCTAATGGTGATTCATCTCCATGAGTCATTAAGCATTTATGATGCATTAATGACATGGATGAATCATCTATATGACTCACTAATCTCATTTAATGTATATACCACCTTAACCTCCTTAGTCACCATCTTCTAGAAGCTTCTCGCGCAATTACGAGAACGCCCCTCCTATCCGTGAAAACACGGAAAAACTTTAGACTGTGTAAATCCAATATCCGGATACTAGTAACTGGTTTAAACCAAAGCCGACTAGTAAAAACTGTCCGAAAGTCGTACGTGCGTAAACACACGTATGCGTCCGAACCCTTGTCGTAAAACCATACGACCTCTATATCGTTTCGCCTGGAGTAGGGAAACTCTCTGCGTGGGACTCTAGAGACTCGACTACTACGCTGGCAGTGGGTTTAACCACAGACCGCAAGCGGCACTAGCTGTACGTAACGGTCCCCAGGTAGATGTCGATAAGAAGGCCGATGAGGAAACCCATCCGAACTCCTACTGAGTCTGATGTGACAATCTCCATACAGTCCGGTCCGTTCGTCTAAGACTATCGCATATCAGGCCTAGGGGGCGGCAAGCGTCAGTCCCCTAATAGCGGTATAAGTCGTGTCGGAGCGAAGCCCATTACACCCTGAGAAACTACTGGAACCTACCAGCAAATCTTGCTTGCCCTGGCCAGGGACTTTGCGTAATGGCTCTCTGACACAGCGCGATATCAACCCCCAATACCGGGAGAGACGAATCATGTCTAACCGCCACTGCCTCCAAGTGCTCGGGACTGCACCCAACTGCTACCTGTTTGCACGACTCCTTTGAGCCGTGGTAGGGTAGCAATCTAAGAACAGTGGGACACACTCGAGGCGAAGTAGCAGTGTCAAGTCTGCGGACTATGCTGTACTCATGTCACCTGGGAACTGTTCACTGACGACTGGTATAAAACCAACCAACAGTTCCCTGTGAGTCCTGTCCGGTGTACCCGTAACCTAACGAGCACCTGCATACTATCTCCAGTACGACGTACTGATGGCTGTGGGACAAACCATCTCCCCAACTGGGATGAGAAGCGTACACACTAGTCTACTCCGGAGTATCGATGCCCTGTCTCGATAATCCAATGACTAGGGACCTGAATAAGGATGTGCTTGTAGACTACCCAGCCCCTACTAGTGTGACTGCCATCACAACACTGGTAGTCAAGCAAGATCCTAAGAGCTCTATCAATACGTATACTCACATATTAAGATAGAAAAACCAAGTAGCATACTACCATGTTTAGCAAGACTGTTATATACATGTGAATATCCCAAGCTTCCATTAAGTAATATACAAACTAGTATGATACAATAATGGCCCCTAGGGCATATACACTAACAATCTCCCACTTGCACTAGGGCCATGTACTGGCATATCGAAGACCGATGATCTCGAGTAGCCTCTCGAACTGAATCTGAGGTAGGGCCTTTGTGAATGGATCAGCAATGTTCTCTTCAGTAGCAACTCTCCGAACCTCGATCTCCTGACGATCAATGATCTCCCTGATCAGGTGATACCGCCTTAAGATGTGTCTGGACTTCTGATGGGACCTTGGTTCCTTCGCTAAAGTTATAGCTCCGTTGTTGTCACAATACAGAGGTATTGGATCAACAATGGTAGGAACCACCTGAAGTTATGTTAGGAACTTCTTCATCCAGACTGCTTCTTTTGCGGCGTCGCAAGCAGCAATATACTCCGCTTCCATCGTCGAGTCAGCAACGGTGTCTTGCTTGGAACTCTTCCAGCATACCGCCTCTCCATTGAGGGTAAAGACATAACCCGACATGGACTTGGAATCGTCCTTATCACTCTGGAAGCCGGAATCAGCAAAGGCCTCTAACCTGAGGTCTTTCCCGCCGTAAACCAAGAACATCTCCTTAGTCCTTCTCAGGTACTTGAGAATGTTCTTTACTGCTATCCAGTGCTTCTCCCCTAAGTCTGACAGATACCGGCTTACCACGCTCAGTGCGTAAGCTACATCTGGTCTTGTGCACAACATCGCATACATTATAGAGCCTACCGCAGAAGCGTAGGGTATAATAGACATGCGTTCCCTTTCCAAATCAGTCTTGGGAGACATCTCTTTGGATAGGGTGATTCCGTGACAAGCCGGTAGATTACCGTGCTTTGAATCTTCCATACTGAATCTTTTCAGTACAATGTCAATATACCTGGACTGTGAAAGTCCCAACATCCTCTTGGATCTATCACGATAGATCCGGATCCCCAGAATGTAAGAGGCATCTCCCAGGTCTTTCATGGAGAACCTTGTTTCGCCCAATCAGAGCAAAGCTCTGTTGAAATTCAAAATTCAAAATTTTGAAGCAACGCTTCAAATCTCGGGCGCAATGCGCCACATGTCAAGCGCTGATACGTCAGCGCAGCGCCCAATAAGGCGCGCCCAATCAGAGCAAAGCTCTATTTTAATGAAGCAACGCTTCAGCTGCGCAAGCACTGCGCTGCGCGACACGTGTCAGCGCAGTTGCGCTGGCGCAGTTGCGCTGCGCGACACGTGTCAGCGCAGTTGCGCTAGCGCAGGTGCGCTGCGTTTTGCCCTTCGCGACACGTGTCAGCGCAGATGCGCTAGCGCAGTTGCGCTGCGCTGTGCGCTGCGCGACACGTGTCGCGCGCTGGGGCATCTGCGCCAAACAGAAATAAATTTCTATGAAATCTTTTCTGTTCTTGTTAAAACAAGAAGATTTTCTTCTGCAAAGCAGAAGCCCTTGGATCAAAGATCCAACGGTGGGGAAAATTCCCCAAATCACTCAGAGAAGGATCTCTTTAACAAATTTAACTAATTTTTGGGCACTATAAAAAGGACTCTAGGCCTCAATTCAAAAAAAAAGAGGGGAGGATCATTTTTTTTCTTGAAAAAAAAGGTCAAGAGCTTCAAACAGAGAGAACTCTGAGAAAATTTCAAGAAAAAGGTAAAGAACCTTCATGAAATAGAAGAAATTCCTTCTAATAGATCATTGATCTAAAAACAAGATCAATGATCTTTACATAATAAACAGTGCTTTGCACTTCTTATGAACCTCTGGTTCTTTAAAACAAGAAAACAATAAAATAAAAAATAGTGCTTTGCACTTTTATGAACCTCTGGTTCTTCAAACAAAAGAAAAAATTTATTTTTTCTTTGATCTAATTTAGATCAAGAAATTAAATAGTGCTTTGCACTTTTGTTCTTGAATCTAAAAGATTCTTAGTGCTCTGCACTTACGAACTGCGCTGTTGCGCTCTTAAGAGAGCGCCACGTGTCAGCCATAGAACCACTTGCGCTACGCGCTCTTGAAATAGAGCTTTGCTCTCTGGAATTGGCGCAACTTACCAGAGCGCGCCACGTGTCAGCAGCGCAACAGCGCAGCGCACTAGCGCAGCGCACTGCGCTGCTGCGCTTGCGCTCATCAGAGCGCGACACGTGTCACCACCATATGAGTTTGCGCTCATTACTTAGCGCAAAGCGCCTGATAAGCCACGTGGGGCACTGTCAGAGTATTTAATGCTCTGCATTATTAAAGAAAAGGGACAGAGCCCAATTAAAAGGCCTAACAGGCCTAATAAAAATGCTATGCATTTTAAAAGGGGGGAGGCAAAGCCCAAACAAAAAAATAGATGCTTTGCATCATTTATAAAAGGGCAAAGCCCAACCAAAATAAGAATAATGCAGTGCATTACTAAAAAGGGGCAAAGCCCTAGCACAGGCCAAAGACAAAAGATGTTGAAATTGGACTTAGCCCAATCATGGCCGTAAGTCCTCAAACTAAATTGACTGAGCACAGCTGCTCTCCTAAATCAATTTACATCCGGTTCGAGGGTACATCTCTGAACTCCTCTGACACCTGTCGTTGTAATCCTTCACCGACGTCAGAGAGGCGACGGGTCCCGATGACCACATACTTAAACGGACTGCGGGGTCCCTAAACTCATGGACCGAAACATCCTTAAACTAATATCGGACCACCACGTCTTTAAACTGGAATATGGACCACCATGTCCCTAAAACTGGAATACGGACCACCACGTCCCTGAACTGGAGCATGGACCGCAACGTCCCTAAACTACCTATGGACCACTATATCCCTAAACTGGAACAATAGAGCCTCCAAATGCTCTTTTGCCGGATCTAAACGGTCCCGTTTAAGTTGATCTTAGCCCCAAATACGGCTAACGTATCCTTAGACATTTAAATGAACTACAAAACTCCAAATCAACCTTGGTTCAAGGGTACATCTCTGAACTCCTCTGACATCTGCCGTTGTAATCCTTCAACGACGATTAGAGAGGCGACGAGTCCCGGTAGCCAGATATTAAATTGATCATCACGTCAAGTTGATCTTAGTCCAAAACAGGACTAACGTATCCTTGACGAACGTTTAAGTTGATCTTAGTCGCAACGCGACTAATGCATCCTTAAACTAAAAACACCAAACCCAAATCTAAGTAAATACGGATTTGGACTAATCCACATCCTACGGGCGACGGCATTACTCAGTCTCCGTATACAATCCACGGGCAACCACAAACAAAACAAACACACACGACACGAAGTGAAATTCTGGAGAAGGAGAAAGTTGTTACCGCGATGCGGTAGCGTAATTAACTGTAGGGGCTTGCGCCTGCAGGGAAGAGCGTCCCCACAATCAAAAACCCCTCACCCTGAGGGGGAATCTGACGATGTCTGCTACATCGGCCGCATCCGTCCAAACCTCCGATACACGGTGCCATAAATCAACTTGGCATCTTCGAAGAGGTAGACGGATAAAACCACATAGCATCTGCCCCGAATCTTAGGCAAGACGCAAAGTCTAGGCCGCCATTCGGAGGGGAACAGATTCTGGCACGCCCGGTGGGACCTTTTCCTCTTTCCACTCCACACTTCGTGTGTCGTCTTCGCGAACCAATCGCGGTTTGTTAACGGTTGCCTTTGGATTTCCAAGTTACTAAGATTTGGTCTTTTGTCTGGCGCAGAACTCAAGCATCCATGGATTCTAACTGCACCAACTGCGCGAAGTGCCACTGCAACGGACGCTCCACCTCACCTAGAGGTGTAGCATATGGGCCCCAAGCGGCCTCTTTCCTCGCTCTGCCGGTAGAACAGGTGACCCAGGCCACCACCGGCCTGTTTTTCGGGACCATGGTCCCACCTACAAGCTTCTCTATGCCGATACCTGCACCGGAAGTGAACAAGAAGTCGGTGTTCGAGTGGCTCACTGCTACCACGACCCCTGTCAACGGGTCGCCCACCACCAAGCCAACAGCCTCTGTCTTTGCGAGGCTGGATCAAAACTCTGAAGGGCCCGCTAAGAAGCCCAGGAACTCTAAAATGGCTGTCCCAAGGAAAGCAATAACTGCTGCTCCAGAAGTCGTCAAAGCGGCTTCCCCTGTCAAAGAGTCAGTCTTTTCAAGACTGACGATTCATGCTCCTGCCCCTGCTCGAGGATCCGTCTTCGACAGGTTGAATATCACCCCTAAAAAGACAACCTCAGTCTTTAAGAGGTTAACACCAGCGACGCCTCATTCAGACAGGGGGCAAAAAGAAGCTATCTCTATCTCTGAGCCAGTCCCAACGGCTCGTCGTGCTCGACGTCGCCATTGGCGACGAGTGAGAAAGGCAGGGGGCAACTCCACCCGCTCCAATAGTGGAGGTCAACGCTGTTGTCCCGACCGGGAACAACTTTGAACTGCTGAGGAGGGTACGAAAGAACTCTCCAACTGTTACACTGAAAAGATCCCCTCCACATATGGAGAGAGATCCGGAAACAAAGCAAGAACAGCCCCCTCAACGGTTGTCTTCAAAAATTTATAAAGTTTGGCAGATGTCCCGACCCAGGTCACTCTCGTCGTCAGAAAAAGGCGAAGGTGGAAAAAGACAATGACCGTCCCATTAAACAGCAGGGGACATCAGCTGCTAGGATGCCTACTTCAACGGTTCCTTCAACCTCAACGGCCCATAAAAGAAGGAGGCCAGAGAAAACTCCCGCGTCAGCGGCAAAATTTAAAAATGATGAACCTAAACGCCCCAAGTCAGGGGGCATAACAGTCCATACGGTTTACATGGCATCGAGAAAAGAAGATAGCCGCATGTCAACAGGTCATAGACCGCACACGAGATCAGTGACCAAGGCTCAGGAGCAGCAGCAGAAGCTCCAAGAAATGATGAACGCTATGGCCGCACTTACAGGGCCAAAAGAAACCCCGGAAACATTCTCAGACGAGCGTCAAGAACAATAAACGGACACCGAATTCCTTCGGCGCGTGCTAGAGAAGAAAGATAAAGAAGCTGCGGAGCAGGCAGCCAACATAAAGAAAATAGCCCTCCTATTCCAGGATATGGTGGGTATGATGATTCAACAAGATCCACCTGCTGAAGATCCCCCGATCATTCTTGAAGACGATAGGGGAGAGACGTCGAATCCTCCACCGGCTCTATCCACAGCTAAGGAGGATACAATCTCAAAAACTGATTTGGATGAATACATCGCCCAGTAAATACGGGTGCATCATGCGACCGAAGCGGCCGGTCAGATCGTAAAAACGGGGCGGCCATACCCAAGTTGGTACGATCAAATCAAGTACCCGCCAGGTTATACAATTCCTAAGTTCCATGTCTACAAGGGGATGGGCAATCCTCATCAGCATGTTGCCCAGTTCAGGGCACTCTGCGGCAACACCGGCGGTGACGACAAGCTGTTGCTTCGCCAGTTTGTTGGAAGCTTATCAGATACGGCGTTCGAGTGGTATTCTGAACTCCCAAACGACTCTATTAAAACCTTCGCGGAGATGGAGCTGCTGTTTACTCAACGTTTTGCAAGTGCCAGTGAACGTACCCCGATGACGGCACTGATTAACGCCAGGGTAAAACCCGGCGAGACGTGGGTTCAGTACGCTATACGATGGCGGAATTTATGGTCAAAGTGTGAGCAGCGCATTGAAGAAGCTCCCGCAGTTGGTATGTTTGTGGGAACCCTCGATCCACAAGCAACCATCTCGCAGTTTATGATGTTTTTCAAGCCGACTACCTTCCAGGCCTTGATCGACAAATTAGCACAGATGGATCAGATGGGCCATAAACCTCCTCTTCCAAGGCCGGACTCCCAAAATGACAAAGGGAAGGGAAAAGCGATCGTCGTCGCTAATGCTCAACAACAACCAAGCGACCCGAAGCCAGTGGCTCGTCAAAATAATATGCGCCCGTACGTACCCCTTGAGGATAGGATGGGACGTCCTTATTCCTTTCCCCGCGATAAAACGAGGAGGTTATTCGAGCTGGCGTTGCGCAACAGACTCATAAATCTGCCAGATCCAAAACGTCCGTTGCAACCAAGTGACGTCAACGAGCCCAACTACTGTCCTTATCATCGAGTACTAGGCCATCCGATCGAAGATTGCTACGTTTTCAAGAATTGGCTTGAAAACCAGTGCCGACAGGGCAAGTTCGCGTTATCTGACAAATGGAAGGTGAATCCCTCGCAGCCCCACACCTCTAAGAGGACGAATACGCCGGGGGCAACATGCTCCGTCATTGAAGAAGCTCCTTGGGAGGTTTTATTATCAGCCAAGACAAAGAGGATGCTAAACGATCTTCAGGCATGTCCAGCGATCAAGTAGAAGAACCCGTTGGAACCGCAGGTCATTGAAGGGATGTTGAAACTGCGTACAACTCCAAAGACTGATGGTGGTGGCTCAAACACTCGCAACCAGCCATCAAAATCTTCGAAAAAGAAGAAGAAGAAATCTAAGAAACCCGTGAAGCCTGGCGACAAGCGCATGGACTTATAAAAGCAAATTGACGCGCTAGATGAATACAACCAAAAGGCACGGACTCCCATTACATTCCAAGACTTCCACAATCATGTCTTTCAAAAGGAAGATGAGGGAGAAAGTTCGTCAGATGAATTTGAAGAATGTGTGGCAAGCTGTCGTGTGATTTCCCATTCGTTCATGGACGATGAGGAGACTCCTTGCACCGAAAAGCTGGGGGCAGATTCTGAACCAAAAGTTCTGGGGCCATCAGATGAAGTAATTGACGCATTCCTTAATGAAGCTCGGTTGAAAAGTAAAGCTGATCGGGAGCGCGAGGCAGCTATATTTGAAAGGGCCAAGTGCCAGCGACTTGATGAAGGAGCTGAGACGATCCCGATGGAGCTAAACACCTCCGCTACCGACAAAAGCCAATTCAAGATGAGGAAAAAGTTTGCTAAGGCCGTATCAATGGGCATGAAGCTACCATCCTCTGAAGGAAACATTACTGGTGAAATGGAAAGCCACCCCTCCTATTGCTTGTATCATCGGAAGGTGTCGCACCCCACTGAAGAGTGCAAAGCTTTCGATAGATGGTGACAAGAATATGTTGCTCACCGGCAACAGTTTAAGCGGGAAAAGCGCAAGACCCGCAGAGAGCAGAACGGAACGATCGTAGGGCTTAACAGAACTACCGGGGGTTGTTGCATGGTTGACACCGGAGGATCACGAGTGCTCACATTCGGGAGCGATTCTGATGAAGAGCTGGAGCTTAGCCCTTTCTTCAAAGAGTCTACTTCGGGAAAAGAAGAGGGACCGAAGGTTTACGAGAATATCCAGCTGCGCAATCGGACGTTACCTGAAAAGAATCTCGGACCCTCAAACAAGAGAGATAAAGGGAAAGAAAAGGTCTCTGAGGATATTACTCTAGATGACCAAGTTGCGGAAGAGCTAACCGCCAAGAATCCGCCGAAAAGAAATAAGGTGGATTACAATGTCTTGGCGCATCTGAGGAAGCTGCCCTCACAACTCAGCATTCTTGATGCCCTTGTTCCCCTCCGAATGGCGGCCTAGACTTTGCGTCTTGCCTAAGATTCGGGGCAGATGCTATGTGGTTTTATCCGTCTATCTCTCCGAAGATGCCAAGTTGATTTATGGCACCGTGTATCGGAGGTTTGGACGGATGCGGCCGATGTAGCAGACTTCGTCAGATTCCCCCTCAGGGTGAGGGGTTTTTGATTGTGGCGACGCTCTTCCCTGCAGGCGCAAGCCCCTGCAGTTAATTACACTACCGCATCGCGGTAACAACTTTCTCCTTCTCCAGAATTTCACTTCGTGTCGTGTGTGTTTGTTTTGTTTGTGGTTGCCCGTGGATTGTATACGGAGACTGAGTAATGCCGTCGCCCGTAGGACGTGGATTAGTCCAAATCCGTATTTACTTAGATTTGGGTTTGGTGTTTTTAGTTTAAGGATGCATTAGTCGCGTTGCGACTAAGATCAACTTAAACGTTCGTCAAGGATACGTTAGTCCTGTTTTGGACTAAGATCAACTTGACGTGATGATCGATTTAATATCTGGCTACCGGGACTCGTCACCTCTCTAATCGTCGTTGAAGGATTACAACGGCAGTGTCAGAGGAGTTCAGAGATGTACCCTTGAACCAAGGTTAATTTGGAGTTTTGTAGTTCATTTAAATGTCGAAGGATACGTTAGCCGTATTTGGGGCTAAGATCAACTTAAACGGGACCGTTTAGATCCGGCAAAAGAGCATTTGGAGGCTCTATTGTTCCAGTTTAGGGATATAGTGGTCCATAGGTAGTTTAGGGACGTTGCGGTCCATGCTTCAGTTCAGGGACGTGGTGGTCCGTATTCCAGTTTTAGGGACTTGGTGGTCCATATTCCAGTTTAAAGACGTGGTGGTCCGTTATTAGTTTAAGGATGTTTCGGTCCGATATTAGTTTAAGGACGTTTCGGTCCGATATTAGTTTAAGGACGTTTCGGTCCACGAGTTTAGGGACCCCGCAGTCCGTTTAAGTATGTGGTCGTCGGGACCCGTCGCCTCTCTGACGTCGGTGAAGGATTACAACGACAGGTGTCAGAGAAGTTCAGAGATGTACCCTCGAACCGGATGTAAATTGATTTAGGAGAGCAGCTGTGCTCAGTCAATTTAGTTTGAGGACTTACGGCCATGATTGGGCTAAGTCCAATTTCAACATCTTTTGTCTTTGGCCTGTGCTAGGGCTTTGCCCCTTTTTAGTAATGCACTGCATTATTCTTATTTTGGTTGGGCTTTTCCTTTTTATAAATGATGCAAAGCATCTATTTTTTTGTTTGGGCTTTGCCTCCCCCCTTTTAAAATGCATAGCATTTTTATTAGGCCTGTTAGGCCTTTTAATTGGGCTCTGTCCCTTTTCTTTAATAATGCAGAGCATTAAATACTCTGACAGTGCCCCACGTGGCTAGTCAGGCGCTTTGCGCTAAGTAATGAGCGCAAACTCATATGGTGGTGACACGTGTCGCGCTCTGATGAGCGCAAGCGCAGCAGCGCAGTGCGCTGCGCTGTTGCGCTGCTGACACGTGGCGCGCTCTGATGAGTTGCGCCAATTCCAGAGAGCAAAGCTATATTTCAAGAGCGCGTAGCGCAAGTGGTTCTATGGCTGACACGTGGCGCTCTCTTAAGAGCGCAACAACGCAGTTCGTAAGTGCAGAGTACTAAGAATCTTTTAGATTCAAGAACAGAAGTGCAAAGCACTATTTAATTTCTTGATCTAAATTAGATCAAAGAAAAAATAAATTTTTTCTTTTGTTTGAAGAACCAGAGGTTCATAAAAGTGCAAAGCACTATTTTTTATTTTATTGTTTTCTTGTTTTAAAGAACCAGAGGTTCATAAGAAGTGCAAAGCACTGTTTATTATGTAAAGATCATTGATCTTGTTTTTAGATCAATGATCTATTAGAAGGAATTTCTTCTATTTCATGAAGGTTCTTTACCTTTTTCTTGAAATTTTCTCAGAGTTCTCTCTGTTTGAAGCTCTTGACCTTTTTTTTCAAGAAAAAAAATGTTCCTCCCCTCTTTTTTTTTGAATTGAGGCCTAGGGTCCTTTTTATAGTGCCCAAAAATTAGTTAAATTTGTTAAAGAGATCCTTCTCTGAGTGATTTGGGGAATTTTCCCCACCGTTGGATCTTTGATCCAAGGGCTTCTGCTTTGCAGAAGAAAATCTTCTTGTTTTAACAAGAACAGAAAAGATTTCTTAGAAATTTAATTCTGTATGGCGCAGATGCCCCAGCGCGCGACACGTGTCGCGCAGCGCACAGCAACTGCGCTAGCGCATCTGCGCTACAAAGCGCAGCGCAACTGCGCTGACACGTGTCGCGCAGCGCAATGCTTGCGCAGCTGAAGCGTTGCTTCATTAAAATAGAGCTTTGCTCTGATTGGGCGCGCCTTCTTGGTGAACCTACTGTCTTGTAGAGCGAGAAGAAACCCCATCTACAGTATATAAAGATTTGGGGATGTCCAGCTTTTGTTAAAAAGCAGCATGTGGACAAGCTCGAGGCACGATCAGTAAAGTGTAAGTTTGTGGGATATCCAAAGAACTCCAGGGGATATCTATTCTATTACGCAGAGGAACAAAAGGTATTTGTTTCTCATAATGCCCATTTTCTAGAACATCAGTTTTTAGAAAAGGAATCAAGTGGGTGCGAAATAGAACTGGAAGAAATTCCAGAACCACAAACTAATACTGAAAGTTTGGTAGAACCGGTAGTTCAAGAAGAACAGGACTTTCCCGCACCCCTCCGCAGGAGTAGTAGGCCGTCTCATCCGCCTGAAAGATACTACGGTTTTCTCATAGATGGGGATAGAGAGGATTGCATCATAGATGATGATGAACCTACTGGTTTCCAGCAGGCCATCCAGAGCGGCGACTCGGTACGATGGCTAGATGCAATGGGGACCGAAATGGAGTCCATGTACACCAACAAAGTATGGACTTTGGACTTTGCTCCAGATGGGGTAAAACCCATAGGATGCAAATGGATCTTCAAGAAAAAGATTGGTGTAGATGGACAGGTGGAAACCTATAAGGCTAGACTTGTTGCAAAGGGTTTTCGTCAAAGACCTGGTTTGGACTATGACGAAACTTTTTCTCCAGTGGCTATGTTCAAATCCATTCGGGTCCTTCTTGCTATTGCTGCCTTCCATGATTATGAAATCTGGCAGATGGACATAAAGACGGCTTTTCTGAATGGAAATTTAGAAGAGTGCGTCTATATGGACCAGCCAGAGGGTTTCAATCAGAGTGGGAGCAGCGGGAAAGTATGCAAGTTGCTTAAGTCCATTTATGGACTGAAGCAGGCATCGCGGAGTTGGAACATCTGTTTTGATGAAACAATCAAAGAATATGACTTCATCAAAAATCCAGATGAACCGTGCATATATAGTAAAGTTGTATCCAGAAGTGTCGTATTCCTCGTCTTGTACGTGGATGACATTCTGTTGATAGGAAATGACATTCCTAAGCTACAATCTGTCAAAGGATTCTTGTCACACAGGTTTGTTCCCCTCCGAATGGCGGCCTAGACTTTGCGTCTTGCCTAAGATTCGGGGCAGATGCTATGTGGTTTTATCCGTCTACCTCTCCGAAGATGCCAAGTTGATTTATGGCACCGTGTATCGGAGGTTTGGACGGATGCGGCCGATGTAGCAGACTTCGTCAGATTCCCCCTCAGGGTGAGGGGTTTTTGATTGTGGGGACGCTCTTCCCTGCAGGCGCAATCCCCAGCAGTTAATTACGCTACCGCATCGCGGTAACAACTTTCTCCTTCTCCAGAATTTCACTTCGTGTCGTGTGTGTTTGTTTTGTTTGTGGTTGCCCGTGGATTGTATACGGAGACTGAGTAATGCCGTCGCCCGTAGGACGTGGATTAGTCCAAATCCATATTTACTTAGATTTGGGTTTGGTGTTTTTAGTTTAAGGATGCATTAGTCGCGTTGCGACTAAGATCAACTTAAACGTTCGTCAAGGATACGTTAGTCCTGTTTTGGACTAAGATCAACTTGACGTGATGATCGATTTAATATCTGGCTACCGGGACTCGTCACCTCTCTAATCGTCGTTGAAGGATTACAACGGCAGATGTCAGAGGAGTTCAGAGATGTACCCTTGAACCAAGGTTGATTTAGAGTTTTGTAGTTCATTTAAATGTCTAAGGATACGTTAGCCGTATTTGGGGCTAAGATCTACTTAAACGGGACCGTTTAGATCCGGTAAAAGAGCATTTGGAGGCTCTATTGTTCCAGTTTAGGGATATAGTGGTCCATAGGTAGTTTAGGGACGTTGCGGTCCATGCTCCAGTTCAGGGACGTGGTGGTCCGTATTCCTGTTTTAGGGACATGGTGGTCCATATTCCAGTTTAAAGACGTGGTGGTCCGTTATTAGTTGAAGGACGTTTCGGTCCGATATTAGTTTAAGGACGTTTCGGTCCGATATTAGTTTAAGGACGTTTCGGTCCACGAGTTTAGGGACCCCGCAGTCCGTTTAAGTATGTGGTCGTCGGGACCCGTCGCCTCTCTGACGTCGGTGAAGGATTACAACGACAGGT
This sequence comes from Agapanthus africanus, assembly GCA_030015575.1. Taxonomy (NCBI): domain Eukaryota; kingdom Viridiplantae; phylum Streptophyta; class Magnoliopsida; order Asparagales; family Amaryllidaceae; genus Agapanthus; species Agapanthus africanus. The sequence continues at coordinate 579,583,193 of JASDDO010000031.1, read as the reverse complement.
GTCAGAGGAGTTCAGAGATGTACCCTCGAACCGGATGTAAATTGATTTAGGAGAGCAGCTGTGCTCAGTCAATTTAGTTTGAGGACTTACGGCCATGATTGGGCTAAGTCCAATTTCAACATCTTTTGTCTTTGGCCTGTGCTAGGGCTTTGCCCCTTTTTATTAATGCACTGCATTATTCTTATTTTGGTTGGGCTTTGCCCTTTTATAAATGATGCAAAGCGTCTATTTTTTTGTTTGGGCTTTGCCTCCCCCTTTTAAAATGCATAGCATTTTTATTAGGCCTGTTAGGCCTTTTAATTGGGCTCTGTCCCTTTTCTTTAATAATGCAGAGCATTAAATACTCTGACAGTGCCCCACGTGGCTTGTCAGGCGCTTTGCGCTAAGTAATGAGCGCAAACTCATATGGTGGTGACACGTGTCGCGCTCTGATGAGCGCAAGCGCAGCAGCACAGTGCGCTGCGCTGTTGCGCTGCTGACACGTGGCGCGCTCTGATGAGTTGCGCCAATTCCAGAGAGCAAAGCTATATTTCAAGAGCGCGTAGCGCAAGTGGTTCTATGGCTGACACGTGGCGCTCTCTTAAGAGCGCAACAGCGCAGTTCGTAAGTGCAGAGCACTAAGAATCTTTTAGATTCAAGAACAGAAGTGCAAAGCACTATTTAATTTCTTGATCTAAATTAGATCAAAGAAAAAATAAATTTTTTCTTTTGTTTGAAGAACCAGAGGTTCATAAAAGTGCAAAGCACTATTTTTTATTTTATTGTTTTCTTGTTTTAAAGAACCAGAGGTTCATAAGAAGTGCAAATCACTGTTTATTATGTAAAGATCATTGATCTTGTTTTTAGATCAATGATCTATTAGAAGGAATTTCTTCTATTTCATGAAGGTTCTTTACCTTTTTCTTGAAATTTTCTATGAGTTCTCTCTGTTTGAAGCTCTTGACCTTTTTTTTCAAGAAAAAAAATGTTCCTCCCCTCTTTTTTTTTTGAATTGAGGCCTAGGGTCCTTTTTATAGTGCCCAAAAATTAGTTAAATTTGTTAAAGAGATCCTTCTCTGAGTGATTTGGGGAATTTTCCCCACCGTTGGATCTTTGATCCAAGGGCTTCTGCTTTGCAGAAGAAAATCTTCTTGTTTTAATAAGAACAGAAAAGATTTCTTAGAAATTTAATTCTGTTTGGCGCAGATGCCCCAGCGCGCGACACGTGTCGCACAGCGCAGCGCAACTGCGCTAGCGCAACTGCGCTAGCGCATCTGCGCTGACACGTGTCGCGCAGCGCAACTGTTCTAGCGCATCTGCGCTGACACGTGTCGCGCAGTGCTTGCGCAGCTGAAGCGTTGCTTCATTAAAATAGAGCTTTGCTCTGATTGGGCGCGCCTTCTTGGGCGCTGCGCTGACGTATCAGCGCTTGACATGTGGCGCATTGCGTCCGAGATTTGAAGCGTTGCTTCAAAATTTTGAATTTTGAATTTCAACAGAGCTTTGCTCTGATTGGGCGAAACAAATGCCCCCCCACCGTTGCGCTCACGTGGCGCACACATGAGTGCAGCGGTGGCAAACTCCTGATCGTTGGATCAAGGGGTGAGCTCAAGGGGCGCAAGCGCCTTATAAATAGGAACTATGGCCCTTTAGAAAACTTCACCATTTTCTAGATTTTGATTCCAGAGCTTTGCTCTTGCCTAGAACTTCAGAGCTTTGCTCTCGTTTCCAGAACTTTAGAGCTTTGCTCTCATTTTCCAAGTTAGAAAACTTTAGGTAAAAATTAATTCAAATCAAATTAATTAACCTTAACCAAAGAGCTTTGCTCTCTCAGATCTTTTGATCTATAGAGACCCCCATTGGGGTTTCATAAACAGAGCTTTGCTCTCAAACACTTATAGATTTGCAAGGATCTTGTTCATGGGTTCTGACCCATGAACAGAGCTTTGCTCTTGGATCAACTGTGGATCTTTTAGATCTGCAAAGTGAAAAACTTATCATAAGTTTTCATGGATTTTTCAAGGTCCCAAAAATTTTAAAAATTTTTAAGTGTTAAAATTTTCTGATGGATCTTTTCCATTATTATCACAGAGCTATGCTCTTTTAAGGAATTTTATTCCTTTGAGACCAGAATTTGACAAGTGTCATTCTGTGACAGAGCTTTGCTCTGAAAGAGGAGATTTTCTCCTTGTCTCTAGGGATTCTCCCCCCTTTTTATAAATGGGAATGTTTTCCTGGGGACCAACTGACAATCTCATCCAATGATGAGATTGTCTTATTAACTGACGTATTGTCATGTAGATTTTGTGGGTCCCTCTTTGGTCTCCTACTCACTGCACTGTTGTGCACTGTTGTGTGGTGTAATTAATTAATTTTAATTTAATTTAATAAATGCATTTTCTTTTTTTTTTATACGCCAAACGTTGGAATTACAACACTAACAGCTAAACTGTTCTTTTGCAGCGATCATGTCTTTAGACACTTCATTCCCGTTCGTCCGCTCGGAGGAGGGATTTCCTGAGGCACCCTCGGACCGTGAAGTCCTGACCATGATTAGAGAATACGACCCGGAGTACAAGAAACTCCACCTTTGGGGGTCTTGGAATAACCAGATTATTATGGGTCGACGCAGCTTCACATGCGCAGTGCCGTCTGAGCCCATCACGGCAATTCACTACGCTATCCCACCTTCAGCGCAGTATGCCGTGGAGATGATAGACTGGACCGCGAACAGCTTTCTTCATCCCGCTATGGATGCGGTTCCGGTTCAGCGTCCTATGGTCTTGGATATCCTAGGACGCCGTATTTTTCAGGAAGAAGCACGGCCCTGGGGGCAATCATATAACCTTGGTTTGATTCCCCGTCACCCGATTGGCTATCTGCCGTGGGCCCGGTACATCCTGTCGACGAAGAAGTCGCAGTTGATAAGACTAGGACTGTACACCGCGGTCTACGTCTCTCTCTTCCAATATCCTACGCTCCCCACCTGGTGGTTCAAGGCTTTCTTGGAGCAATGGAATATTCCCACTCACACTTTCCTTGCCATGGATCGGGAAGTGTCTATCTCTTTGGAGGAATTCGCGGAGGTATCCGGCCTACCGGTCATGGGAGAACACTACGAGGAGCTGCTCCCGACAGATGTGTACGTCTTTGGCGCCAGGCCAGTGGTAAGGGGGTCACGCCGGAGAATGCCGTTCAACACCAATTCCCGAGCTTGATTAAGGTGTTGAACATTTATGAATCTCTCTTTATCGAACGCGGGAGCCGCGGAGTTAATTTTGAGGATTTCATTGCTCGGTTCCTTCATCCAAACGTCCTCTCGGCAGAGACTGTCAAGTATGCCACCCTTGAGGACCCTTTCGGTCTAGGTTTGGATAACCTGCCAGCGAGAGACATAGATCAAAAGGACTTTTTTCTTCCTAACTCCCCAACCATGTCCTTTGCAGAAATTGCGGCTTCCGGAATGGATGAGGAGGCCTTTTTCTTAGGATTTCTCGGACTGTGGCTGAGTTGGTTCGCGATCCCAATGCACTCTCATCGTATGCGGCCTTCTGTCTTTTTTCCAGCCCACCGAATGGTCATAGGGGTAAAGGTGGCTGTGGGGATCGCTGTCTTGGCGCACCTTTATCATGGTCTCGGCCGAGCAGCGGATGCCAATGAGCCCGGGGTACTGCATGTGGTCTTCCCGATGCACTACTTTGCATCGTGGCTCGAGCTACACACGGCGGGTGTCTTCGGCATGCATAAAAGGCCTTCATTCTTTGACAAGTGCGGTTTTCCTCGCATTATACAGTTGATTGGCTCATCAATCGTGACCCCTTCACCACGGAACGCCCGGGGTTTACTGCTTCGCCCTCACACCGTTGGAGTCGGGATGTCCTTTATTGATAAGGTATTAACCATTGGAAAAGCGTCCACCACTGCGGTGCGACCATTTCAGGACTCCTTCAAGGATGGAGCTTCAGTGTTAACGGCCTGAGAGACCCTCCACTTGTATTCTATTAGACCGGGTTTCCTAGTCTTCAGGCAGGGCGGTGCAGCAATCTTCATGAGATATAACCCGCATCGTTTTGCCCAACAACTGGGTTACGATCAAGGGGTACCCTTGGAAGCTTTCTTACTGGAACCTGCTGCCAATGAAGAAGGGATGGAGAACGCGTTACATCACTTCATGCGCCTGAACACGGGTTCTCGTTTTTTCATCAGCACGCCGGCCTGTGCTCCACGACTCCTTAATATATATAAAGAGTGGTACAATCATGCGACGGGGGCTGTTATAAAGGAAGAGAGGCGAGTGTTGATCGACCGTAAAGAAGTACCCCCCGGCACCAACCGTAAGGCTCCCTTAATGCCAAAGATCCCGGTGGCTCCTCCTCTAAAAGATGCCGGGGGCAGACCATCACGTGCGCAAAGTCCTCCATGTGAGCTGCCGCTCCCTGATATCACAGATGCACTTCCCGCGCCCTGTGCTCCAGTAGAGACAGTGGTTGTACCCTCGCCGGAGTCTGGCGTGGGTGCGGACATCGGGACCCGTCGCCCCAAAGTGGGTGCTAAGCGGAAGTCGATCCCCCGTAAGCCTAGGGTCGGTGGGCAGAAGAAAAAGAAGTCGCTCTTCGCTGCGGACGTCGTGTTCGGTCAGGAACCCCATGCTCCCTATGCCGAGGGTCTGCTCGAATATAGGACTAACGCAGGATTAGTGATGCCGCCGCCGGACGATACAGACTTGGAGGCTGCTCTCAAAGTTTCAGCATGGTTGGCGAGGCGTGACGCGTGGCTAGCTAAGCTTGCGCAATCAGGTAACTACTAGCCGCCTTTCTTTATTGCAACATATCCTCTTCATTGCTTTTGACTAACGCTTTTCTTTCCTTTCTTTCAACAGGCATCACTGATGAAGAAGCCATTGCCGCTTCTCTGAAGACTTTCCAGGAGGAAGAACGTCTTAGAGCATCTATGGGCCTTAGTAAGTTTCGACTCATCAAGTTTTCATTTTCCTTGCATTATGGTCGATCTAACCTTTCCCTTTTAATCACAGGAACCTCAATGCCGTTCCCTCCAAGTGACGCAGATGTTCTACCGACTGCCGATGTTCCTGCTTCCTCTGGGCCACCGCAGGAGGTTCGTCTTGAAGAGCCGATGAGAGATGCCTTAAAGGCTCTGGAGGCATCCCTGAACGAGGATGACGACGCCTTGAAGGAGGCGTCGCAAAGGTCCATTGTGACAGCCCGGGATGAAAGGAAGCGGCTGAGGCGTGAGGCGAAAGCACGCATGGCTGCCTTGGCTATGGGAGCAGGTCCCAGTACTGCCCCTCGTGCTGATACTCCATCTGAAGAGGCCCCTGTCGCCCTATCCACTGCCCGCAGAGAGGTGGCGCGCGCAGTTCGGAGTGCAAACGGTAAATCCGCTTCAGGTAATGTTTCTGTCAGATTTTTTTTATAAGGATTTTAATGCCGTTGGTCCTTATATCTCTTATCTTGTAGGGCCAAGTCCGATCGAGGGGGAGGCTGAAACCGTTGATCCCAAAGAAACAGAGGAGGCGGTACCTGCCGAACTCGAGCCGACGGTGGGCAACTTCGTTGTGGCTTTGGAGCCTGAGGTGGAGGTCGAGGGGCCTACCGCCGAGAAGGTCATTGATGCCGAACCTGAAGTGGTGGCAGATGATATGATCATTACAACTGAGTCCGGGGTGGCGGCGGATGAGGTGCTCGAGGCCGGCGATCCCCCGGTGATGGTGGACGATACAACCGCGACTACTGAACCTGAGCGAGTAGTGGGTGAGGTGGCCATGATTCCCGAGGATGAGCCAACTACTCCTTCTCTGGAATCTGGCAATACTCCAATCATAGCCCTTCCCGTCTTTGGTCCTCCACCATCTCCAGGTCTCGTGAGCACCACAACGGTTCCCATTGAGTCGGGTGATGAGGCCACGGGCGGTGGTCTCATGTCAATAGAGGAGGGGATCGCCTCCGTTTCAGCTGGCAGCTCATCAGGTAAATCCCAAGTTGCTACCTTTTTTACCTTACAATACTTTCTGACAAATTCGCATTTGTTGTAACGCAGGTGCAGCCAGTACTGACGCTCCACTGCTTGAGGGATCGCCTTCAACAACTGCTTTGGCGATGGTCACCTCCCAACCCTCTCTCATACCATCTAAGATGTTGGAAGGTATGGGTTTGCAATTTATTAATCCTATATTTCAGACATACAATTTGTGTACTAAAGTCATATTGTTGTGTCTCTTCAGGAGTGCTCTTTGATCATGTATATCAGATGTTGCTCCCACACTTCTCTTTCCCATCCGAGCTTGCTTCTTCCTCTGGTGGCGTTGGTGAGTACGATTTCCGTTGACATCCTTCCTCTCTCTTTTTTTTTTATTGATGGAATTACCTCTAACCTCTTTTTCTCATTTCAACTGCAGTGCTATAGATTGAAGGAGGGGATAAAAGATTAGCTGCGCCACCAGTCCTTCTGACCTTGCCATCTGTCTCAACTGGTACAGTGACCATCACATTGGTAACTTTCCTCTCTTTATTTTCCGTACTGTTATCTGATCGCATCCTGTTTCTTTTCAGCTGTCGCTCTGGCTTCGGCGCCCTTCGAGCCTCGCATTACAATGCCGGCGGGTCCTTATCTGAGGAGTCTGTCTTCAAAAGGCGCTGCGAATAGTCTGCGCATGTTGAGTGACTACGTCGAGGAACTCGACGTTGAAACTCCTACATCTGCCGCAGACTTCGCTATGGTGGTTAACCCGATGCTAACAATACTCGTGAACTTTCATGATGAGGGCATCATTGCATCCTGGGTTAACCATTGTAAGGAGATCGAGGGTCGCCTATATCAGTTGGAGTCGCTGCGTCCCGCTCCCGAGACCTTGGCTGCCAGTAATCAAAGAACAGCGTGGATTGAGCAGAGCACTCCTTACTTCCGCCATCTCGAACAAGAAGTCATTTCAAGGCGTAAGGAGCGTGGTGAGACTTCGAGCAAGTCTGCTCAACTGCATGCTCGGGTGGAGGCCAACGCCGCACGGCTGAAGGTTATCTTTGAGGGCCTTCTGCAATGTCTTTCCGAAGGGTTATCATTAAGGCAAAAACTTGACGTTGTCGAGCGAGCTGCACCCAGCCAGGAAGCAGCCCAGAAGGCGGCGGAGGAGCAACTTTCATCCTTCTTGCAGCAGCGGGCCCAGGTGGAGGCGGAGGTGGCCGCGGCTGTCACTCGAGAGGAAGCGCTGAAGGAAGTGCGAGAGCAGCTTGTGAACTTACTAAAGACACTTCCTCCTCAGTAGCTATCCATCTTTGTATCGTTTGTGCTTGTAGATAATGTAAGTCTACGCTAGTGCCCCGGCAGTCTACAGATGCCAAATGCGGAACAAAAACTTTTAAACTGGCGCTATCGTATACTTTAACCCGGATCTGCCATTATTGCTAAACTAACATACTGTAAAGAGTGTAGAAAGATTGTACCGAACGATCCGAGTCCTTCGTTCTTCAACCATCATCCCACGCTCCGTTGCGGCTGCTCCGATCTCGTCGATCTCCGATATCCTCGTCGAGGTGGCACCACATGATCGGTTCTTTAAACGGGCTCCCGCCTCTGACTCGAGGCAACTCGATCGTCAAGTTTGCTAAAAGAGACGACCAAGAATGATGTAGAGAATGAGTAGATGACTTTGTCTCACTTCGTCCAAATCCGTGGACGATCGGTTAATGAAGTTGCCGTGGAAATCGGGTGATGGAATGAAATGAACTGTAAAATTCCATACACCCCGAATACTATCATAATCTTTTCTAACCAAAATGAAACATCAAGTGAAGTGAGGAGGAGAGAGAAGGCCGGCCACTTATATATGATGGAGGGAGGTGACCGTAGGAGCAAGTGGTAACCGTAAGCAAAAAGCTTCTCACATCAAAATATCTTAACCAAAACAAGAATGCTTTAATACAAAGCATGACTCACTTAAACCTAGTCACCCTTTAATAAATGCAAAGATGAGTCACTTAGCCTTGTCACAAATTCTAGAACCTTCTAGAACCTTCTAGAAGCACGAGTCACTCTCATCCAAGAAAAGATAAATCCGCCTTTAACCAAATGTTAAAAGACGGCTGATAGAAAACTGGAAACTGGCAACTTCCAAAAGTGATCCTGAAACGACTTTCAGGAAAACCCCAAACTGTATAAATATACCCGCATTTGTATTACGACCGAATACAAATGCAACTGAGACAAAGATATTATACCTACTCAATATAATACTCGGATCCGGCTTAAACCAAAGCCGACCAGTATTATCTGCCCGAAAAATAACACGTGCGTAAACGCACGTGCATTTTCCGAACCCTGCCATAAAACCATACGGCCTCTACAACGTTTCGCCCGAACTTGGGAAACTGTCTGTGGAGGACTCTAATGACTCGTCAGTACCCTGGCAGTGGGTTTAACCACAAACCGTCAGCGGCACTAGCAATGCGTAACGGCTGCCCACGGACTGACCTCAAGGGAGGCCGATGAGCGAACTCATCCAAAAACCCTACTGAGCCTAACAGTGACAATGTATATACAGTCCGGTCCGTTCGTCAATGAGTATCGCATATCTGCCTAGGGGGCTAGTAACGTCAGACCCCCAATAGCAGTATAAGTCGTGTCGGAGTATAGCCCAATAACACCCTGAGATACTACTGGAGTACCTACCAGTAAATCTCCTGCCAAGGCCATGGACTTTGTGTAATGGCTCTCCTAGACACAGCACGACCTCGCCCCCAATACCGGGAGAGACGAATCCCCTGCCGATCCGCTCACGTGCCTCCATATGGCTCGGGACTGTACCCAAAAACTACCTGTTTGCACGACTCCTTTGAGCCGTGGTAGGGTAGAAATCAAAGCACAGTGGGAACTCACACGAGACAAATGACGACCTCAGGTCGATGAACTAACCTGTACACATGTCACCAGGAAACTGCTATCTGACGGTAGATATAATACTAACTAGCAGATTCCCGGCGAGTCCTGTCCGGTGTACTCATAACCCAATGAGCACCTGTATACATCTTAGGTGATCCAACTGACACCAGTGGCTTGTGAGACCGGCCACCGCCCCTCGTCGGGGTCTCGACTATACACACTAGTCTACTCCGGAGTATCGAAGCCCTGTCTCGAAACTCCCACGACTAGGGACCATAATTAAGGATATGCGTATAAACTACCCAACTCTCACATATATGATCGCCATCATACTGTTGGTAGTAAAGCAAGATCCTAAGGGCTCTATCAAAGTGTAACATGCAATCAGTCACCTGAACATGTACATGACTGATAAAGGCAAACCAGATAGCATACTATCATCTCGAGTAAGACTGTTCTACCGGTATAGGTCCTCCGCAATCATTGCAATCACGAACCTGCGATCCAATAATTGACTATGAGGGCACTATCTTCAACAGATAAAAGGATGTATATATATACCTATTTTTTTCTTTAACATAATGTATCCTGTATCCAATCAAGTTTATGAATAAAAGATATACCTTTTTTGTAATGTGTCATTTTCTCCGTCTTTTCTTTCTTTCATTATCAGCATGCCACCTTAGTAACCATGTTTGACGGATGATTAGAACGAGTATCCTGACTTTCTCAAGAAATAGCGATGGCTTAGGTCGCAGGTTCAGATCTGCTGCCTAAGACTTTTCAACTCTATAAGCCGTGAGGGTCTCATAGAGAATTTTCTCCCTACGGATCGAGAGGATCTCGTAGGTGGGTTTTCTCCTTAGGAATCGTGAGGATTCCTAAGTGTGGTTTTCTCTTATAAGTCGTAAGGATCCTACAAGAGAGTTTTTCCCTCTTAAGAGTCGAGAGGACTCGCAAGCGGTTGTTTCCCTCCTCGTCGAAATTCGACTTTGGAGAGTGAGACCCGTGAATAGTATGCAAGAGACCATTTTGGATTGACTTGCAGGGTCCCATGGTTCAGGAAGCAAGTTTTTTAGTCCCTGCTGCCTGAGGCTTCATTTGCAAGTTGAGACGAATCGGGAATTTCCCGCGGGGGCATTGGTTTCTCTGCGAGTCGACGCGAATCAGGAGGCTCTCGTCAAGGAGTGTTTGTATCCGTGAGTCGAGGAAATTGCTAGGGATTATTTGTTTCCCAAGCGCCAAGGATTATTTGTTTCCTTGGGGTTTGAAACGAGTCGAGGATTCCCGCGGAGGCACTGGTGGCTCTGCGAGTCGACGCGGATCAGGAGGCTCTCGTCAAGGAGTGTTTGTATCCGTGAGTCGAGGAGTTTGCTAGGGATTATTTGTTTCCCAAGCGCCAAGGATTATTTGTTTCCTTGGGGTTTGAAATGAGTCGAGGATTCCCACGGAGGCACTGGTGGCTCTGCGAGTCGACGCGGATTAGGAGGCTCTCGTCAAGGAGTGTTTGTATCCGTGAGTCGAGGAGTTTGCTAGGGATTATTTGTTTCCCAAGCGCCAAGGATTATTTGTTTCCTTGGGGTTTGAAACGAGTCGAGGATTCCCGCGGAGGCACTGGTGGCTCTGCGAGTCAACACGGATTAGGAGGCTCTCGTCAAGGAGTGTTTGTATCCGTGAGTCGAGGAGTTTGCTAGGGATTATTTGTTTCCCAAGCGCCAAGGATTATTTGTTTCCTTGGGGTTTGAAACGAGTCGAGGATTCCCACGGAGGCACTGGTGGCTCTGCGAGTCGACGCGGATCAGGAGGCTCTCGTCAAGGAGTGTTTGTATCCGTGAGTCGAGGAGTTTGCTAGGGATTATTTGTTTCCCAAGCGCCAAGGATTATTTGTTTTCTTGGGGTTTGAAACGAGTCGAGGATTCCCACGGAGGCACTAGTGGCTCTGCGAGTCGACGCGGATCGGGAGGCTCTCGTCAAGGAGTGTTTGTATCCGTGAGTCGAGGAATTTGATGAAGATACTGGTTTCTTCGGAGTTGGACTGAACCGTCGAGATTTAGCTTCGTCTTCTAGCGGAGCCTGCTGGGAAAGTATGGTTCCCTCTTTGTTTACGCCCTTGGATTGTATACAGGGATCGATGTGATCTTAACTGTAGGGCCAAGTTTTATCATTTCTTTTTTTTTATTTTATTTTATTTCCGCGATGCTCTATCATTTCAGCTTTTATATCGCGAAGGTCGCGATTGCCCAATCATTTCGGCTATTTTTCGCGGTGCCCAATCATTTCGGCTATTTATTTTATTTTTACTCGCTGCTTTTTATTGCGAGTTGCCCAATCATTTCGGCTATTTCCCATGCATACATTTTCTTTACTTGCTCTTTTTTTTATTGCAAGCTGCCCCATCATTTCGGCTATTTCGTATGCATGTGTGACCTACCGGCTTTTCACCGTAAACCTGAAATTAGACACCGATTTCGGCATCAGCACCGCTACAACTGGGATATTGCCAGGAGCGAATCATCATTTGCCTCTGTCGATGTCGAACAAAGGTAGCTTAGCGAACAGGGTTAAGGTCCTGTCGGCTAAGGCTTTTGGCTTCATGAGCCGTAAGGGTCTCACAAAGTTATTTCTCCCTACAAGTCGTGAGGATCTTGTAGGTGTATTTTCTCCTTAGGAATCGTGAGGATTTCTAAGTGTATGTTCCTCTGTAAGTCGTAAGGATCCTACAGGAGGGTTTTCTCCTTGCAAATCGAAAGGGTTTACAAGGGTCATTCACTATGCGAACATATCCCCAGTCTCGGATGGGACTTGGTTAGGGAAATGTTTTTTCGCGCCCGTGGATTGTATACAAGGGTCAGTATTGAGCCACTTGTAGGGCAATATCGAAGGTTGTGGGGGTTGCTTAAGCACAGGTTTAGGTCTCTGTAACTTAAGGCTTTCAACTCTTATGTGCCGTGAGGGTCTCATAAGAGAGTTCTCCTTACGAGTCGTGAGGATCTCGCAAATGTATTTTCTCTTTAAGAATCGTGGGGATCCCTAAGTGTGTTGTTCCCTTGTGAGTCGTAAGGATCTTACGCGGGTGGTTTCTCCTTACAAGGTCGAGAGGACCCTATAAGTGTCTTTTAATGTGGTTGCGCCCTTTTGGGTTTTCACAAACACTCGCCGGTAGTCCTGCTGTTTTTACTCACGGAGCCTTTTCGGGTTTTCTTCCGTGCCCATTTTGCTTATGAACATACCGTTTTTTTTTATTTTTATATGTTTTTTTTATATCTCGTCAGCCTAAAGATGCTGCGGTAGTAGTTTAAAGACGTTTCGGTCTGCTATTAGTTTAAGGACATTTCGGTCCGTCGTTAGTTTAAGGACGTTTCGGTCCGTTATTGAGAAGGCTGGGTACTGCTTATAGAGCCTGAGCTTAGGAAGACAGAGAGCGGACATAGTCGTCGTCATCTATCATTGACCTAGGCCGTAACTCATTAAGCGTAGTATTTCTTTAGGAAGCAACCGTTTATTGGCCTGAAAGGCCTTTAACCGTGCATATCCATGAGTAGATAGGCTCCACCCTGGTAGACTTTATCTATGAGGTACGGGCCTTCATAGTTTGGCTCGAATTTTCCCCTCTTGGCGCGATTGGGGATCATAGGCCTTTTGACCACTAGCACAAGCTCGCCTTGGCGGAATGTCCTCGGTCGGGTCAATCTTTCATATGAGCGCGTCATCTTTGCTTTATAAGCCTCCAGATTTTGTTGCGCTATGAGCCGGGTTTCATCAAGGGCGTCAAGCTCCTCAAGCCGAAGGTGAGCATTTTCTTCGTCCGTCAGCTCATAGTGGACTGCCACTCGTAGAGAGGGTAACTCTATCTCGAGGGGGAGTACTGCTTCTGTACCGAACACCAACGCGTACGGCGTTGTGTTTGTGGCCGTCTTGAACGCAGTTCGATATGCCCAAAGAGCTTCTTGCAGTCTTTCGTGCCAGTCTTTCTTATTTCGGGACACCGTTTTCTTTATGATCTTTGTTAAGGTCTTGTTGAAGGCTTCAGCTAGTCCGTTGGCTCGCGGATTGTAAACCGAGGAATATCTCCAGTCTATATTATGTTGTTGAGCGAAGCGACTGATCTTATGGCTTCTGTAAGCTAGCCCGTTATCGGAGATGATCCGTCGCGGAGTTCCAAACCGATATATGACGTGCGTCTTGAAGAAATGGAGGATATTCTCCGTCTTAACTTCTCTTAACGGTACTGCTTCTGCCCATTTGGAGAAGTAGTCAGTCGTCGCTAAGATGAAACGATGTCCCCTAGACGATGCTGGTTCGATGGGGCCGACTATATCAGTCCCCCACATCTCGAATGGCCAGCTAGCCACCGTTGGATGTAGTGGATTTGGATGCTGGTGGATGAAGACCCCATGAATTTGGCATGAGTGGCATTGCTTCGCATATTCGAGGCAGTCCTGAATCATTGTGGGCCAATAGTAGCCCATCCGTTTGACCTTCAACTTCATCTTAGGGCCTGCTTGATGAGAACCACAGAGTCCGTCGTGAACTTCTTGGACGACTCTTTTCGCTTCGTCAGGTCCTAAGCATCTCAGCCACAGAGAATCAAATGACCTTTTGTACAGAGTATCATTGACGAAGGCGAAAGACAGAGCTCGTTTTATGAGCTGATGTTTCGTGGACGCTTCTTTGGGCAATCGGTGGGACTTGAAGTAATCTATGAAGACTTCTCTCCAATCCTCGGTATTTTCCCAATCTTTTACTTGCAGGGTCGTCTGCTCGCTCGCTCTTTTTTCTTCGGATGATTCCGGAGATATTTCTGCTGGGGAAAGCACCCGACGGCTTTGTACCACGATTCTAACGTCATCGAGGTTCTCGTCAGCCAGTTCTTTAGCAAGTTTGGCCAGCGCGTCTGCTTTGCTATTTTCCGTGCGCGGTATGTTCTCCAAAGTATAGGAGGGAATTTGGGTCAACAGTTGTTGCACTTTTTCGCCGTACTTTACCAATTCTGGCTTGCACGTTTGGTAGTCGCCGTTTACTTGACTAACGACCAGTTGAGAATCCCCGTATATGAGGAGGTCTTCAATTCCCATGTCAATGGCGATCTCGAGGCCTGCTATCAGAGCTTCGTATTCGGCTTTGTTGTTTGTCCTCGGCTCCGTCAGGGAGAACGCATAGCGCATTATCCCTCCTTGTGGAGTTATAAAGATGAGTCCTACCCCCGATTTAATTATAGGGGTACTTTGTTTGCGCTTCTTCACGGAAGATGCTCCGTCGAAATAAAGCTCCCATCGGGTATCATCACCGTCGATCGCATCAAACGCATGTTCATCTGGAAGATCGCAATTCAGAGGAGAGTCGGCCGGTATCGGATGCTCAGCGAGGAAGTCGGCGATGGCCTGGCCTTTCACTGCCTTGAGAGGTTGATATGTTATCGAGAACTCCATCAAGAGCAGGGCCCATTTAGCGAGTCGTCCCGTCAATATGGCCTTTGACATCAAGTATTTAAGGGGGTCCACCTTTGAAATGAGACGGACTTCATGCGCCAACGCATAGTGCCTGAGCTTTGTTATCGCAAAGATCAACGCCAGGCAGTGTTTTTCAATGGGAGAGTAGTTGCTTTCTGCCCCCAGCAGAACTCGACTTAAGTAGTAGAGTGCTCTTTCTTTCCCTTGATCGTTCTCTTGTGCCCATAATGCGCCTAAGGAACCTTCGAGGGCGGTTGTATAAAGAATGAGGGGTTTTCCTTTAACTGGAGCAGCCAACACCGGCGGGTTCTGCAGGTATTGCTTGATCTCGTCTAGTGCGCTTTGGCATTTTTGGTCCCAAACGAACTGGGTCCCCTTCTTCATCAGGTGGCTGTAGGGACGGCACTTGCCTTAAAGATTGGCTATAAATCGCCGTATGTATGCGAGCTTCCCTTGGAGAGATCGCAACTGTTTGAGAGTTCTTAGCGGAGGCATTTCCATGATCGCTTTGATCTTTGACGGATCTATTTCAATACCTCGGTGTCGAACAATGAATCCCAGGAATTTGCCTGAGGAAACTCCGAATGCACACTTGAGCGGGTTCATTTTCAAGTTGTATTGTCGAAGGCGTTGAAATACGGTCTTCAGATGCTCGAGATGTTCCTCGTATGATTTGCTTTTAACCACGAGATCGTCGATATAGCATTCGACGATTTCGTGTATAAGGTCGTCGAAGATCTTCTTCATGGCCCTTTGGTAGGTGGCACCGGCGTTCTTTAAACCGAAGGGCATCACCTTGTAACAGAATATTCCTAAAGGGGTCCTCAAGGCTGTGTGCTTCTGGTCTTCTGGATGCATTTTTATCTGATTATATCCTGACGAGCCGTCCATGAAGGAGAAAATCTCATGAGTGGACGTATTGTCTATCATCAGTTCGGTGACTGGCACTGGAAAATCGTCCTTCGGACAAGCTTTATTAAGATCCCGGAAGTCTACGCATATACGCACTGTCCCATTTTTCTTCATCACCGGGACGATGTTGGCGATCCACTCCGGATATTGAACCTTCTGGATGAAGCCGGAGTCGATCAGCTTTTTGACTTCAGCATTGATACTCATTTCAAGCTCGAGCCGCATTCTTCTCGGTGCCTATTTGATTGGCTTGACGTCCGGAGATATCGCCAATCTGTGCACAGCAATTTCTGGATCCAGTCCCGGCATTTCGGAATAGTTCCATGCGAAGCAATCTTTATGCTGTAGAAGCACATCCTTTAACGCAGCCACCCTTTCTTCAGATAGAAGCTCGCTGATGAATGTCGGTCGTGGATCGTTTGCCGTCCCCAACTCAATCTTCTTGAGGTTATCTGCAGTGGTATGGATTCCATCTTCTAGCTCTTTTGGCGCTGGTGGGAATTTTGAGATTATCTCGTCGCTGCTGTTTTCGAAGCACCAAGGGAGCTCATCTATGTCCTCGGGCTCTTCTTTTAATATTGTAATCATGTGACAGGTGCGAATTCGCTTCCAATCCCAATGTGGGACCGGTTCTTCTTCCATGACCTTGGGTCCGTGCCTCTGTGGCGGCACTACCCTCCAGTTGTCGGACAGAGCGAACTTGCCAAGCTGATACTGATCTTCGACCCAATTTTTGAAAGTGAAGCAGTCCTTGAGAGGGTGCCCTATCACTCAGTGATAAGAGCAATAGTCTGGGTGAGAGACTTCGCCAGCTTGTTCGGGGTGTTTAGACTCTGGTAGTGCAAGCATCCGATGTTTTAAAGCGCGGTCAAGTATTTTCTTCGTCTTGTCCCGAGGAAAAGAGTATGCTCGACCCATTTTCTTCATAAGGGATAGATCAATAACGCTCGACTCTCGTTTGCGTGGCTTTTTAGCACTGCTTTGTTGCTGTTGAGCGCCTTTTTGGCCTTTCGACTTATTTCTGCTTTTGCGTCGAGCCTTCTTTATAACAGGTTGACAAGGAGCGGCATTTTCATCTTTCACGGCCTGTTGGAGAAGGCGTTGCGTTTTGGCTTTCTCATAAATGGCCATCTCACGGTTGTGGTCGTCTCGGACATTTTGACCGGCGTCCCTTATAAGCTTGTCCATTTGTTCTTCGAACGACGGACTGGGCACTTTTGCATCTGGAACTTTCACCGTCTCAGGATTAGCGTCCTCCCATTGAGCATATGCTTCTTCATCGAAGTCATACATGACATAGCAGCTGTTTAGTAGCTCTCGTTTCTTTGACCGGATGTATCCAAGTCCTTTGTCTCCATTCTCCCATTAGGCAGTTTGCGTTGAGTCCCGGGAACGTTCCAGACTTTGTCATAGAATTTGGCTTTTCGAACGGTCTTCTTGAAGGATATCCCCTGGCGTTTCAGCAGCCTTTTCAAACCTTCCGTATAATATCTGGGAAGACGGATAGGCTGGAGCCTGTCGAGCGTAGGATCCGCGCCATGCCAGATTTCTTTCTCCACTTCGGTTTCTTCAGAGCGGTAGAATAGAATTGCTTTTTCGCTTTCTCGCCTTGGAGGGACATAGAACATTTGTAGCTCTTCTATATTGTAAATATTAAGTGCGTCCAATTCTTTACGGTGTTTAAGCGGCACCATGACGACTTGTAGACTTTGCTCTTTGTCAGCGGACGTTCGTATTGAAGGTTGAGCAGAGAAAACAGCATGGATCTCATCTTCCGAGTCGCTACCAAAAATCAACGTAGGAGTGGACAGTCCTGGCTTGTTGTGTTGGGGCGGACCCGAATACACTATCTCCTCTTCCTCCTCGGTATCACTACCGAAGACAGGGATGGTGGCGTTAGCTTTGTTCTCCGGCTTGTGACACTTCTCCTTGTCTTCGAACTCCGGTAAGAAGTATTTGGCATCTTCATATTTGCGGACCTCGTTCACAGAGAACGGGTTCAGTTCTCCCGTCACGGTATACTCGAAACCATCTTTAAAATACTTCATACACTGATGTTGCGTAGAAGGGATGATGTTGTACTCGTGTAACCATGGTCGGCCGAGCAAAGCGTTGTAGCATGTCTTGGCGTCTATGACGTGGAACTTAATGTCCATGACGAGTAGCCCGAAGCGTAGCGTCAGTATCACAGACCCAAGAGTTCTTGATGACTGGGAGTCGAACCCGGAGATGGTGATCTTGTCACGACCAAGGTGCTGGACGCTCATGCAGATTTCTTTTAACACCCGCACATTGAGGAGATTAACGGAGGATCCATTGTCGATTAGGATTTTGTCTATTTTTATATCGTGGCATATCCTGTGACATAGAGGGGGCGATTGTGTTCGCACGTCCCAAGGAGAAGGTCTTCATCACCAAAAGCGACATCGGCCGTGTGCACTTCCTCCAATTCATCCTTCATCTTTTCTTCAGCCAGGAAAGCTTGGAATTGTTCTGGATCTTGTAATGCCTTGATTAACAAATCTCTCGCCTCCTTTGATAGCAAAAGGGCGTCAAGAATGCTGAGCTGTGAGGGTAGCTTCCTCAGATGCGCTAAGACGTTGTAATCCACCTTATTATTCTTCGGCGGGTCCTTGGCACTTAGCTCCTCCACCACTTGGTCATCTAAGACGATATCTTCAAAGATCTTTTCTTTCCCTTTATCTTTTCTATTTGAGGGTCCGAGATTCTTTTCAGGCAGCGTCCGATTACGCAGCCGGATATTTTCGCAAACCTTCGGCTCTTCTTCTTTTCCCGAAGTGAACTCTTTAAAGAGAGGGGCAAGTTCCAGCTCTTCATCAGAATCGCTCCCGAACGTAGGCACTTGTGACCCGCCGGTGTTAACCATGAGACAATCGCCGATAGTTCTCTTAAGCTCTTCGGTCGTATTTTTCCGCTCCCGACGAGTTTTGCGCTTCTCCCGCTTAAAGCGTTTTCGATGAGCAACGTATCCTTGCCACCATCTATCGAAAGCTTTGCACTCTTGAGTGGGGTGCGAAACCTTCTGATGATATAAGCAATAGGACGGGTGCATTTCTATTTCACCGGTGATGCTTCCTTCAGAGGATGGTAGCTTCATGCCCATTGATATGGCCTTGGCAAACCTTTTCCTCATCTTGAATTGGCTTTTGTCGGTAGTGGAGGTATTTTGCTCCAGCGGGATCGTCTCAGCTCTTTCATCAAGTCGCTGGCGTTTGGCCCTTTCAAATATGACCGCCTCGCGTTCTCGATCAGCTTTACTTTTCAATCGAGCTTCATTGAGGAATGCGTCAATTACTTTATCTGATGGCCCCAGAATTTTTGATTCGGTATTTGCCCCCAGCGTTTCAGTATAAGAAGTCTCCTCATCGTTCATGAACGAATAGGAAATCACATGACAGCTCGCCACGCATTCGTCAGATGAACTTTTTCCCTCATTTTCCTCTTGAAAGACGTGATTGAGGAATTCTTGGAATGTAATGGGAGTCCGTGCCTTCTGGTTGTATTCCTCCAGCGCGTCAATTTGTTTTTGCAAGTCCGTGCGCTTGTCGCCGGGCTTCACGGGCTTCTTAGATTTCTTCTTCTTCTTTTTCGAAGATTTTGACGGCTGGTTGCGAATGCTTGAGCCACCACCATCGGTTTTTGGAGTTGGACGTGGCTTCAACATCTCTTCAATGACCTGCGGTTCCAACGGGTTCTTCCGCTTGATCGCTGGGTATACTTGAAGCTCATTTAGCATCCTCTTTGTCTTGGCCGATAATACAACCTCCTAAGGAGCTTCTTCAACGACGGAGCATATTGCCCCCGGCATATTCGTCCCCTTAGAGGTGTGGGGCTGCGGGGGATTCGCCTTCCATTTGTCAGATAACGCGAATTTGCCCTGTCGGTATTGGTTTTCAAGCCAGTTTTTGAAAACGTAGCAATCCTCGATCGGATGGCTCAGTACTCGATGATAAGGACAGTAGTTGGGCTCGTTGACATCACTTGGTTGCACCGGACGTTTCGGATCCGGCAGATTTATGAGTCGGTTGCGCAACGCCAGCTCGAATAACCTTCTCGTTTTATCGCGGGGAAAAGAGTAAGAACGTCCTAGCCTCTCCTCAAGGGCTACTTACGGACGCATATTATTTTGACGAACTACCGGCTTCGAGTCGCTCGGTTGTTGTTGAGCATTAGCGACAACGATCGTTTTTCCCTTCCCTTTGTTATTTCGGGAGTCCGGTTTTAGAAGAGGGGGTTTATGGCCCATCTGGTCTATTTGCGCTAGCTTGTCAATCAAGGCCTGGAAGGTAGTTGGCTTGAAAAACATCATAAATTGTAAGATGGTTGCTTGCGTATCAAGGGTTCCCACAAACATACCCACCGTAGGAGCTTCTTCAATGCGCTGCTCGCACTTTGACCATAAGTTCCGCCATCGCATAGCGTACTGAACCCATGTCTCGCCTGGCTTTACCCTGGCGTTAATCAGTGCCGTCATCGGGGTACGTTCACTGGCGCTTGCAAAATGCTGAGTAAACAGTAGCTCCATCTCCGCAAAGGTTTTGATAGAGTCGTTCGGGAGCTCAGAGTACCACTCGAACGCCGTATCTGATAAACTTCCAACAAACTGGCGAAGCAACAGCTTGTCATCACCGCCGGTGTTACCGCAGAGTGCCCTGAACTGGGCAACATGCTGGTGAGGATTGCCCGTCCCCTTGTAGACATGGAACTTGGGAATTGTGTAACCGGGTGGGTACTTGATTTGATCGTACCAACTTGGATATGGCCGCCCCGTTTTTACGACTTGGCCGGCTGCTTTGGTCGCATGATGAACCCGTATTTGTTGGGCGATGTACTCATCCAAATCAGCTTTGGAGATTGTATCCTCTTTAGCCGTCGACAAAGCTGGTGGAGGATTTGATGTCTCTCCCCTATCGTCTCCAAGGACGATCGGGGGCTCTTCGGCCGGGGGATCTTGTTGTATCATCATCCCTATCATGTCTTGGAAGAGGAGGCCCATACGCTGTATGTTGGCTGCTTGTTCAGCAGCCTTTTTGTCCTTCTTCTCCAATATCCGACGAAGGAATTCGGCGTCGGTTTCTTCCTCCTGACGTTCGTCCGAGCACGTTTCAGGGTTTTCTTTTGGCCCTGTAAGTGCGGCCATAGCGTTCATCATTTCTTGGAGCTTTTGCTGCTGCTTCTGCGCCTTGGTCACTGATCGGGTAAGCGATCGATAACCCGTAGATATGCGGCTGTCTTCTTTACCAGATGCCACGTAGACGGTATGAACTATAATGCCCCCTGACTTAGGGCATTTGGGTTCACCACCTCGGATATTTGTCGCCGGCGCGGGGGTTTTCTCTGGCCTTCTTCTTTTGTGGGCCGTTGAAGTTGAAGAGGCCGTTGTAGTGGGTACCCTAGCGATCGTTGTCCCTTGCTGTTCAATAGGACGGTCTTTTCCTTTTTGCACCTTCATCTTCTTTCGTTGACGGGAGTGATCCTGGTCGATCACGGAGTCTTGAACCCTCCTCCAAACTTTATAAATTCTTGAGGACAGCCGTTGATGGGGCTGTTCTTGCTTCGTTTCTGGAACTCTCTCCGTAGGCAGAGGAGATCTTTTCAGTGCAGCGGTTGGAGAATTCTTACGTACCCTCCTCAGCAATTCAAAGCTGTTCCCAGTTGGAACAGCAGCGTTGACTTCCACCACTGGAGCCGGTGGAGTTAGCCCTGAGGGGGAGTTGCCCCCTGCCTTCCTCACTCGTTGCCAATGGCGACGTCGAGCACGACGAGCCGTTAGGACTGGCTCAGAGATAGAGATAGCTTCTTTTTGCCCCCTGTCTGAATGAGGCGTCGCTGGTGTTAACCTCTTAACGACTGAGGTTGTCTTTTGAAGGGTGATATTCAACCTATCGAAGACGGATCCTCGAGCAGGGGCAGGAGCAGGAATCGTCAGTCTTGAAAAGACTGACTCTTTGACAGGGGAAGCCGCCTTGACGACTTCTGGAGCAGCAGTTATTGCTTACCTTGGGACAGCCAGTTTAGAGCTCTGATCCAGCCTGGCGAAAACAGAGGCTGTTGGTTTGGCATTGGGGGACCCGTTGACAGGGTCGTCGTAGCAGTGAGCCGGTCGAAGACCGACTTTTTGTTCACTTCCGGTGCAGGTATTGGCATAGAGAAGCTTGTAGGCGGGATCATGGTCCCGAAAAACAGGCCGATGGTGGCCTGGGTCACCTGGTCTACCGGCAGAGCGAGGAAGGAGGCCGCTTGGGGCCCATATGCTACACCTCCGGGGGAGGTGGAGCGTCCGCTGCAGTGGCACTTCGAGCAGTTGGTGCAATTAGAGGCCATTGAATCTTGAGTTCTGTGCCAGGCAAAAGACCAAATCTTAGTAACTTGAAATCCGAAGGCAACCATTTAAAAAACCGCAATTGGTTCGCGAGGACGACACACGAAGTGTGGAGTGGAAAGAAGAAAAGGTCCCACCGGGCGTGCCAGAATCTGTTCCCTTCCGAATGGCGGCCTAGACTTTGCGTCTTGCCTGAGATTCGGGGCAGATGTTGTGTGGTTTTATCCGTCTACCTCTCCGAAGATGCCAAGTTGATTTATGGCACCGTGTATCGGAGGTTTGGACGGATGCGGCCGATGTAGCAGACTTCGTCAGATTCCCCCTCAGGGTGAGGGGTTTTTGATTGTGGGGACGCTCTTCCCTGCAGGCGCAAGCCCCTGCAGTTAATTACGCTACCGCATCGCGGTAACAACTTTCTCCTTCTCCAGAATTTCACTTCGTGTCGTGTTTGTTTGTTTTGTTTGTGGTTGCCCGTGGATTGTATACGGAGACTGAGTAATGCCGTTGCCCGTAGGACGTGGATTAGTCCAAATCCGTATTTACTTAGATTTGGGTATGGTGTTTTTAGTTTAAGGATGCATTAGTCGTGTTGCGACTAAGATCAACTTAAACGTTCGTCAAGGATACGTTAGTCCTGTTTTGGACTAAGATCAACTTGACGTGATGATCGATTTAATATCTGGCTACCGGGACTCGTCACCTCTCTAATCGTCGTTGAAGGATTACAACGGCAGATGTCAGAGGAGTTCAGAGATGTACCCTTGAACCAAGGTTGATTTGGAGTTTTGTAGTTCATTTAAATGTCTAAGGATACGTTAGCCGTATTTGGGGCTAAGATCAACTTAAACGGGACCGTTTAGATCCGGCAAAAGAGCATTTGGAGGCTTTATTGTTCCAGTTTAGGGATATAGTGGTCCATAGGTAGTTTAGGGACGTTGCGGTCCATGCTCCAGTTCAGGGACGTGGTGGTCCGTATTCCAGTTTTAGGGACATGGTGGTCCATATTCCAGTTTAAAGACGTTTCGGTCCGTTATTAGTTTAAGGACGTTTCGGTCCGATATTAGTTTAAGGACGTTTCGGTCCACGAGTTTAGGGACCCCGCAGTCCGTTTAAGTATGTGGTCGTCGGGACCCGTCGCCTCTCTGACGTCGGTGAAGGATTACAACGACAGGTGTCAGAGGAGTTCAGAGATGTACCCTCGAACCGGATGTAAATTGATTTAGGAGAGCAGCTGTGCTCAGTCAATTTAGTTTGAGGACTTACGGCCATGATTGGGCTAAGTCCAATTTCAACATCTTTTGTCTTTGGCCTGTGCTAGGGCTTTGCCCCTTTTTAGTAATGCACTGCATTATTCTTATTTTGGTTGGGCTTTGCCCTTTTATAAATGATGCAAAGCATCTATTTTTTTGTTTGGGCTTTGCCTCCCCCCTTTTAAAATGCATAGCATTTTTATTAGGCCTGTTAGGCCTTTTAATTGGGCTCTGTCCCTTTTCTTTAATAATGCAGAGCATTAAATACTCTGACAGTGCCCCACATGGCTTGTCAGGCGCTTTGCGCTAAGTAATGAGCGCAAACTCATATGGTGGTGACACGTGTCGCACTCTGATGAGCGCAAGCGCAGCAGTGCAGTGTGCTGCGCTGTTGCGCTGCTGACACGTGGCGTGCTCTGGTGAGTTGCGCCAATTCCAGAGAGCAAAGCTCTATTTCAAGAGCGCGTAGCGCAAGTGGTTTTATGGCTGACACGTGGCGCTCTCTTAAGAGCGCAACAGCGCAGTTCGTAAGTGCAGAGCACTAAGAATCTTTTAGATTCAAGAACAGAAGTGCAAAGCACTATTTAATTTCTTGATCTAAATTAGATCAAAGAAAAAATAAATTTTTTCTTTTGTTTGAAGAACCAGAGGTTCATAAAAGTGCAAAGCACTATTTTTTATTTTATTGTTTTCTTGTTTTAAAGAAACAGAGGTTCATAAGAAGTGCAAAGCACTGTTTATTATGTAAAGATCATTGATCTTGTTTTTAGATCAATGATCTATTAAAAGGAATTTCTTCTATTTCATGAAGGTTCTTTACCTTTTTCTTGAAATTTTCTCAGAGTTCTCTCTGTTTGAAGCTCTTGACCTTTTTTTTCAAGAAAAAAAATGTTCCTCCCCTCTTTTTTTTTTTGAATTGAGGCCTAGGGTCCTTTTTATAGTGCCCAAAAATTAGTTAAATTTGTTAAAGAGATCCTTCTCTGAGTGATTTGGGGAATTTTCCCCACCGTTGGATCTTTGATCCAAGGGCTTCTGCTTTGCAGAAGAAAATCTTCTTGTTTTAACAAGAACAGAAAAGATTTCTTAGAAATTTAATTCTGTTTGGCGCATCTGCGCTAGCGCATCTGCGCTGACACTTGTCGCGCAGAGCAGCGAAACTGCGCTAGCGCATCTGCGCTGACACGTGTCGCGCAGCGCAACTGTGCTAGCGCATCTGCGCTGACACGTGTCGCGCAGCGCAGTGCTTGCGCAGCTGAAGCGTTGCTTCATTAAAATAGAGCTTTGCTCTGATTGGGCGCGCCTTCTTGGGCGCTGCGCTGACGTATCAGCGCTTGACATGTGGCGCATTGCGCCCGAAATTTGAGCTTCAAATTTTTGAATTTTAAGCGTTGCTTCAAAATTTTGAATTTGGAATTTCAACAGAGCTTTGCTCTGATTGGGCGAAACAGCCCTGTTACTATCAAAAGAGGCGAGGGATTCTTTGATTAAAGCGCTACAAGATCCGGACCAGTTCCAAGCCTTCCTGGCCGAAGAAAAGATGAAGAATGAGTTGGAAGAGGTGCACACGGCCGACGTTGCTTTTGGCGATGAAGACCTTCTCCTCGGGACGTGCGAACACAATCGTCCCCTTTATGTCTCAGGATACTGCCATGACATAAAGATAGGTAAAATCTTGGTCGATAACGGATCGTCTGTTAATCTACTCAATGTGCGGGTGTTAAAGGAAATTTGCATGAGTGTCCAACACCTTGCCCGAGACAAGATCACCATCTCCGGGTTCGATTCCCAATCATCAAAAACTCTTGGATCTGTAATATTGACGCTACGCTTCGGGCTACTCATCACAGACATTAAATTCCATGTCATAGATGCCAAGACATGCTACAATGCTCTGCTCGGCCGACCATGGTTACACGAGTACAATATCATCCCTTCTACACAGCATCAGTGTATGAAATATTGTAGGGATGGTCTCGAGTACACAGTGGCAGGAGAATTGAATCCATTTTCCGTGAATGAAGTTCGCAAGTATGAAGATGCCAAATACTTCTTGCCGAGTTTCGAAGACACGGAAATGTGTCACAAGACGGAGAACAAAACTAACGCAACCATCCCTGTCTTCGGCAGTGATACCGAGGAGGAAGAGGATATAATTTATTCGGGTCCGCCCCAGTACACCAAGTCAGGACCATCCGCTCCTACGTTGACCTTTGGTAGTGATTCGAAGGATGAAGTTCATGCTGTATTCCCTGCTCGACTTTCAATACGAACGTCCGCTGACGAAGAGCAAAGTCTACAAGTCGCCATAGTACCGCTTAAACACCAGAAAGAACTAGATGCACTTAATATTTACAATGTAGAAGAGCTGCGGACATTCTATATCCGTCCCAGGAGAAAGAGAGAGAAAGCAATTATGCTTTACCGCTATGAAGAAAATAAAGTGGAGAAAGAGATCTGGTATGGAGCAGATCCAACGCTGGACAGGCTTCGACCCATTCGTCCACCCAGATATTATACAGAAGGCTTGAAACAACTGTTAAAGCGCCAAGGGATACCCTTCGAACAGACTGTTAGGAAGGCCAAATTCTATGACAGGGTTTGGAACGTCCCCGGAACTCAACACAAGCTACCTAATGGGAGGATGGAGACGATCGGGCTCGGATACATCCGGTCAAAGAAACGAGAGCTATTAAACAGCTGCTATGTCATATATGACTTCGATGAAGAAGCGGATGCTCAATGGGAGGACGCTAATCCTGAGCCAATAAAAGTGCCAGATGCAAAGGAACCCAGTCCATCGTTCGAAGAACAAATGGACAAGCTTATAAGGGAAGCGGGTCAAAAAGTCCGAGACGACCATAACCGCGAAATGGTCATCTACGAGAAAGCCAGAATGCAACGCCTTCTCCAACAAGCCGTGAAAGATGAAAAGGCAGCTCCCTGTCAACCTGTTATAAAGAAGGCTCAGCGCAAAAGCAGAAATAAGTCGAAAGGCCAAAAAGGCGCTCAACAACAACAAAGCAGGGCTAAGAAGCCACACAAATGGGAGTCGAGCGCTATTGATCTATCCCTTATGAAGAAAATGGGTCGAGCGTACTCATTTCCTCGGGACAAAACGAAGAAGATACTTGACCTCGCTCTAAAACATTAGATGCTTACACTGCCGGAGTCCAAACACCCCGAACAAGCAGGCGAAGTCTCACACCCAGACTATTGCTCTTATCACCGAGTAATAGGGCATCCTCTCGAAAATTGCTTCACCTTCAAGAATTGGGTCGAAGATCAGTATCAGCTTGGCAAATTCGCTCTGTCCGACAACTGGAGGGTAACGCCACCACAAAAGCACGAGCCCAAGGCCACGAAAGAAGAACCAGTTCCGCATTGGGATTGGAAGCGAATTCGCACCTGTCACATGATTACAATATTAAAAGAAGAGCCCGAGGACATAGATGAGCTCCCTTGGTGCTTCGAAAACAGCAGCGACGAGATAATCTCAGAATTCCCACCAGCGCCAAAAGAGCTGGAAGATAGAATCCATACCACTGCAGATAATCTCAAGAAAATTGAGTTGGGGACGGCAAATGACCCGCGACCAACATTCATCAGCGAGCTGCTATCTGAAGAAAGGGTGGCTGCGTTAAAGGATGTGCTTCTACAGCATAAAGATTGCTTCGCATGGAACTATTCCGAAATGCCGGGACTAGATCCAGAAATTGCTGTGCACAGATTGGCGATATCTCCGAACGTCAAACCAGTCAAACAGGCGCCGAGAAGAATGAGGCTCGAGCTTGAGATGAGTATCAATGCCGAGGTCAAGAAGCTGATCGACTCTGGTTTCATCCAGAAGGTTCAATATCCGGAGTGGATCGCCAACATCGTCCCGGTGATGAAGAAAAATGGGACAGTGCGTATATGCGTAGACTTCCGGGATCTTAATAAAGCTTGTCCGAAGGACGATTTTCCAGTGCCAGTCATCGAACTGATGATAGACAATACGTCCACTCATGAGATTTTCTCCTTCATGGACGGCTCGTCAGGATATAATCAGATAAAAATGCATCCAGAAGACCAGAAGCACACAGCCTTGAGGACCCCTTTAGGAATATTCTGTTACAAGGTGATGCCCTTCGATTTAAAGAACGCCGGTGCCACCTACCAAAGGGCCATGAAGAAGATCTTCGACGACCTTATACACGAAATCGTCGAATGCTATATCGACGATCTCGTGGTTAAAAGCAAATCATACGAGGAACATCTCGAGCATCTGAAGACCGTATTTCAACGCCTTCGACAATACAACTTGAAAATGAACCCGCTCAAGTGTGCATTTGGAGTTTCCTCAGGCAAATTCCTGGGGTTCATTGTTCGACACCGAGGTATTGAAATAGATCCGTCAAAGATTAAAGTGATCATGGAAATGCCTCTGCCGAGAACTCTCAAACAGCTGCGGTCTCTCCAAGGGAAGCTCGCATACATACGGCGATTTATAGCCAACCTTTCAGGAAAGTGCCGTCCCTACAACCACCTGATGAAGAAGGGAGCCCCGTTTGTCTGGGATCACAAATGCCAAGGCGCACTGGACGAGATCAAGCAATACCTGCAGAACCCGCCAGTGTTGGCTGCTCCGGTCAAGGGAAAACCCCTCATTCTTTATACAACCGCCCTCGAAGGTTCCTTAGGCGCATTATGGGCACAAGAGAACGATCAAGGGAAAGAAAGAGCACTCTACTACTTAAGTCGAGTTCTGCTGGGGGCAGAAAGCAACTACTTTCCCATTGAAAAACATTGCCTAGCGTTGATTTTTGCGATAACAAAGCTTAGACACTATGCGTTGGCGCATGAAGTCCGTCTCATTTCAAAGGTGGACCCCCTTAAATACTTGATGTCGAAGGCCTTATTGACGGGACGACTCGCTAAATGGGCCCTGCTCTTGATGGAGTTCTCGATAACATATCAACCTCTCAAGGCAGTGAAAGGCCAGGCCATCGCCGACTTCCTCGCTGAGCATCCGATACCGGCCGACTCTCCTCTGAATTGCGATCTTCCAGACGAACATGCGTTTGATGCGATCGACGGTGATGATACCCGATGGGAGCTTTATTTCGACGGAGCATATTCCGTGAAGAAGCGCAAACAAAGTACTCCTATAATTAAATCGGGGGTAGGACTCGTCTTTATAACTCCACAAGGAGGGATAATGCGCTATGCGTTCTCCCTGACGGAGCCGAGGACAAACAACGAAGCCGAATACGAAGCTCTGATAGCAGGCCTCGAGATCGCCATTGACATGGGAATTGAAGACCTCCTCATATACGGGGATTCTCAACTGGTCGTTAGTCAAGTAAACGGCGACTACCAAACGTGCAAGCCAGAATTGGTAAAGTATGGCGAAAAAGTGCAACAACTGTTGACCTAAATTCCCTCCTATACTTTGGAGAACATACCGCCCGCGAAAAACAGCAAAGCAGACGCGCTGGCCAAACTTGCTAAAGAACTGGCTGACGAGAACCTCGATGACGTTAGAATCGTGGTACAAAGCCGTCGGGTGTTGCCCCAGCAGAAATATCTCCGGAATCATCCGAAGAAAAAGGAGTGAGCGAGAAGACGACCCTGCAAGTAAAAGATTGGGAAAATACCGAGGATTGGAGAGAAGTCTTCATAGATTACTTCAAGTCCCACCGATTGCCCAAAGAAGCGTCCACGAAACATCAGCTCATAAAACGAGCTCTGTCTTTCGCCTTCGTCAATGATACTCTGTACAAAAGGTCATTTGATTCTCTGTGGCTGAGATGCTTAGGACCTGACGAAGCGAAAAGAGTCGTCCAAGAAGTTCAGGACGGACTCTGTGGTTCTTATCAAGTAGGCCCTAAGATGAAGTTGAAGGTCAAACGGATGGGCTACTATTGGCCCACAATGATTCAGGACTGCCTCGAATATGCGAAGCAATGCCACTCATGCCAAATTCATGGGGACTTCATCCACCAGCATCCAAATCCACTACATCCAACGGTGGCTAGCTGGCCATTCGAGATGTGGGGGACTGATATAGTCGGCCCCATCGAACCAGCATCATCTAGGGGACATCGTTTCATCTTAGCGACGACTGACTACTTCTCCAAATGGGCAGAAGCAGTACCGTTAAGAGAAGTTAAGATGGAGAATATCCTCCATTTCTTCAAGACGCACGTCATATATCGGTTTGGAACTCCGCGACCGATCATCTCCGATAACGGGCCAGCTTACAGAAGCCACAAGATCAGTCGCTTCGCGCAACAGCATAATATAGACTGGAGATATTCCTCGGTTTACAATCCGCGAGCCAACGGACTAGCTGAAGCCTTCAACAAGACCTTAACAAAGATCATAAAGAAAACGGTGTCCCGAAATAAGAAAGACTGGCACGAAAGACTGTAAGAAGCTCTTTGG
This sequence comes from Agapanthus africanus, assembly GCA_030015575.1. Taxonomy (NCBI): domain Eukaryota; kingdom Viridiplantae; phylum Streptophyta; class Magnoliopsida; order Asparagales; family Amaryllidaceae; genus Agapanthus; species Agapanthus africanus. The sequence goes on along the minus strand of JASDDO010000031.1, from coordinate 579,553,941 downwards.
GCATATCGAACTGCGTTCAAGACGGCCACAAACACAACGCCGTACGCGTTGGTGTTCGGTACAGAAGCAGTACTCCCCCTCGAGATAGAGTTACCCTCTCTATGAGTGGCAGTCCACTACGAGCTGACGGACGAAGAAAATGCTCACTTCGGCTTGAGGAGCTTGACGCCCTTGATGAAACCCGGCTCATAGCGCAACAAAATCTGGAGGCTTATAATGCAAAGATGACGCGCTCATATGAAAGATTGACCCGACCGAAGACATTCCGCCAAGGCGAGCTTGTGCTAGTGGTCAAAAGGCCTATGATCCCCAATCGCGCCAAGCGGGGAAAATTCGAGCCAAACTATGAAGGCTCGTACCTCATAGATAAAGTCTACCAGGGTGGAGCCTATCTACTCATGGATATGCACGGTGAAAGGCCTTTCAGGCCAATAAACGGTCGCTTCCTAAAGAAATACTACGCTTAATGAGTTACGGCCTAGGTCAATGATAGATGACGGTGACTATATCCGCTCTCTGTCTTCCTAAGCTCAGGCTCTATAAGCAGTACCTAGCCTTCTCAATAACGGATCGAAACGTCCTTAAACTAACGACGGACCGAAATGTCCTTAAACTAATAGCAGACCGAAACGTCTTTAAACTACTACCGCAGCATCTTTAGGCTGACGAGATATAAAAAAAACATATAAAAATAAAAAAAAAACGGTATGTTCATAAGCAAAATGGGCACGGATGAAAACCCGAAAAGGCTCCGTGAGTAAAAACAGCAGGACTACCGGCGAGTGTTTGTGAAAACCCGAAAGGGCGCAACTTCATTAAAAGACACTTATAGGGTCCTCTCGACCTTGTAAGGAGAAACCACCCGCGTGAGATCCTTACGACTCATAAGGGAACAACACACTTAGGGATCCCCACGATTCTTAAAGAGAAAATACACTTGCGAGATCCTCACGACTCGTAAGGAGAACTCTCTTATGAGACACTCACGGCTCATAAGTGTTGAAAGCCTTAAGTTACAGAGACCTAAACCTGTGCTTAAGCAACCCCCACAACCTTCGATATTGCCCTACAAGTGGCTCAATACTGACCCTTGTATACAATCCACGGGCGCGAATAAACATTTCCCTAACCAAGTCCCATCCGAGACTGGGGATATGTTCGCATAGTGAATGACCCTTGTAAACCCTTTCGATTTATAAGGAGAAAACCCTCATGTAGGATCCTTACGACTTACAGAGGAACATACACTTAGAAATCCTCACGATTCCTAAGGAGAAAATACACCTACAAGATCCTCACGACTTGTAGGGAGAAATAACTTTGTGAGACCCTTACGGCTCATGAAGCCAAAAGCCTTAGCCGACAGGACCTTAACCCTGTTCGCTAAGCTACCTTTGTTCGACATCGACAGAGGCAAATGATGATTCGCTCCTGGCAATATCCCAGTTGTAGCGGTACTGATGCCGAAATCGGTGTCTAATTTCAGGTTTACGGTGAAAAGCCGGTAGGTCACACATGCATACGAAATAGCCGAAATGATGGGGCAGCTTGCAATAAAAAAAAACAGCATGTAAAGAAAATGTATGCATGGGAAATAGCCGAAATGATTGGGCAACTCGCTATAAAAAGCAGCGAGTAAAAATAAAATAAATAGCCGAAATGATTGGGCACCGCGAAAAATAGCCGAAATGATTGGGCAATCGCGACCTTCGCGATATAAAAGCTGAAATGATAGAGCATCGCGGAAATAAAATAAAATAAAATAAAAGAAATGATAAAACTTGGCCCTACAGTTAATATCACATCGATCCCTGTATACAATTCAAGGGCGTAAACAAAGAGGGAACCATACTTTCCCAGCAGGCTCCGCTAGAAGACGAAGCTAAATCTCGACGGTTCAGTCCAACTCCGAAGAAACCAGTATCTTCATCAAATTCCTCGACTCACGGATACAAACACTCCTTGACGAGAGCCTCCCGATCCGCGTCGACTCGCAGAGCCACTAGTGCCTCCGTGGGAATCCTCGACTCGTTTCAAACCCCAAGGAAACAAATAATCCTTGGCGCTTGGGAAACAAATAATCCCTAGCAAACTCCTCGACTCACGGATACAAACACTCCTTGACGAGAGCCTCCTGATCCGCGTCGACTCGCAGAGCCACCAGTGCCTCCGTGGGAATCCTCGACTCGTTTCAAACCCCAAGGAAACAAATAATCCTTGGCGCTTGGGAAACAAATAATCCCTAGCAAACTCCTCGACTCACGGATACAAACACTCCTTGACGAGAGCCTCCTGATCCGTGTCGACTCGCAGAGCCACCAGTGCCTCCGTGGGAATCCTCGACTCGTTTCAAACCCCAAGGAAACAAATAATCCTTGGCGCTTGGGAAACAAATAATCCCTAGCAAACTCCTCGACTCACGGATACAAACACTCCTTGACGAGAGCCTCCTGATCCGCGTCGACTCGCAGAGCCACCAGTGCCTCCGTGGGAATCCTCGACTCATTTCAAACCCCAAGGAAACAAATAATCCTCGGCGCTTGGGAAACAAATAATCCCTAGCAAACTCCTCGACTCACGGATACAAACACTCCTTGACGAGAGCCTCCTGATCCGCGTCGACTCGTAGAGCCACCAGTGCCTCCGCGGGAATCCTCGACTCGTTTCAAACCCCAAGGAAACAAATAATCCTTGGCGCTTGGGAAACAAATAATCCCTAGCAATTTCCTCGACTCACGGATACAAACACTCCTTGACGAGAGCCTCCTGATTCGCGTCGGCTCGCAGAGAAACCAATGCCCCCGCGGGAAATTCCCGATTCGTCTCAACTTGCAAATGAAGCCTCAGGCAGCAGGGACTAAAAAACTTGCTTCCTGAACCATGGGACCCTGCAAGTCAATCCAAAATGGTCTCTTGCATACTATTCACGGGTCTCACTCTCCAAAGTCGAATTTCGACGAGGAGGGAAACAACCGCTTGCGAGTCCTCTCGACTCGTAAGAGGGAAAAACTCTCTTGTAGGATCCTTACGACTTATAAGAGAAAACCACACTTAGGAATCCTCACGATTCCTAAGGAGAAAACCCACCTACGAGATCCTCTCGATCCGTAGGGAGAAAATTCTCTATGAGACCCTCACGGCTTATAGAGTTGAAAAGTCTTAGGCAGCAGATCTGAACCTGCGACCTAAGCCGTCGCTATTTCTTGAGAAAGTCAGGATACCCGTTCTAATCATCCGTCAAACATGGTTACTAAGGTGGCATGCTGATAATGAAAGAAAGAAAAGACGGAGAAAATGACACATTACAAAAAAGGTGTATCTTTTATTCATAAACTTGATTGGATACAGGATACATTATGTTAAAGAAAAAAATAGGTATATATATACATCCTTTTATCTACAAGCACAAACAATACAAAGATGGATAGCTACTAGTGTCTTTAGTAAGTTCACAAGTTGCTCTCGCACTTCCTTCAGCGCTTCCTCTCGAGTGACAGCCGCGGCCACCTCCGCCTCCACCTGGGCCCGCTGCTGCAAGAAGGATGAAAGTTGCTCCTCCGCCGCCTTCTGGGCTGCTTCCTGGCTGGGTGCAGCTCGCTCGACAACGTCAAGTTTTTGCCTTAATGATAACCCTTCGGAAAGACATTGCAGAAGGCCCTCAAAGATAACCTTCAGCCGTGCGGCGTTGGCCTCCACCCGAGCATGCAGTTGAGCAGACTTGCTCGAAGTCTCACCACGCTCCTTACGCCTTGAAATGACTTCTTGTTCGAGATGGCGGAAGTAAGGAGTGCTCTGCTCAATCCACGCTGTTCTTTGATTACTGGCAGCCAAGGTCTCGGGAGCGGGACGCAGCGACTCCAACTAATATAGGCGACCCTCGATCTCCTTACAATGGTTAACCCATGATGCAATGATGCCCTCATCATGAAAGTTCACGAGTATTGCTAGCATCGGGTTAACCACCATAGCGAAGTCTGCGGCAGATGTAGGAGTTTCAACGTCGAGTTCCTCGACGTAGTCACTCAACATGCACAGACTATTCGCAGCGCCTTTTGAAGACAGACTCCTCAGATAAGGACCCGCCGGCATTGTAATGCGAGGCTCGAAGGGCGCCGAAGCCAGAGCGTCAGCTGAAAAGAAACAGGATGCGATCAGATAACGGTACGGAAAATAAAGAGAGGAAAGTTACCAATGTGATGGTCACTGTACCAGTTGAGACAGATGGCAAGGTCGGAAGGACTGGTGGCGCAGCTAATCTTTTATCCCCTCCTTCAATCTGTAGCACCAGTTGAAATGAGAAAAAGAGGTTAGAGCTAATTCCATCAATAAAAAAAAGAGAGAGGAAGGATGTCAACGGAAATCGTACTCACCAACGCCACCAGAGGAAGAAGCAAGCTCGGATGGGAAAGAGAAGTGTGGGAGCAACATCTGATATACATGATCAAAGAGCACTCCTGAAGAGACACAACAATATGACTTTAGTACACAAATTGTATGTCTGAAATATAGGATTAATAAATTGCAAACCCATACCTTCCAACATCTTAGATGGTATGAGAGAGGGTTGGGAGGTGACCATCGCCAAAGCAGTTGTTGAAGGCGATCCCTCAAGCAGTGGAGCGTCAGTACTGGCTGCACCTGCGTTACAACAAATGCGAATTTGTCAGAAAATATTGTAAGGTAAAAAAGGTAGCAACTTGGGATTTACCTGATGAGCTGCCAGCTGAAACGGAGGCGATCCCCTCCTCTATTGACATGAGACCACCGCCCGTGGCCTCATCACCCGACTCAATAGGAACCGTTGTGGTGCTCGCGAGACCTGGAGACGGCGGAGGACCAAAGACGGGAAGGGCTATGATTGGAGTATTGCCAGATTCCAGAGAAGGAGCAGTTGGCTCGTCCTCGGGAATCATGGCCACCTCACCCACTACTCGCTCAGGTTCAGTAGTCGCGGTTGTATCGTCCACCATCGCCGGGGGATCGCCGGCCTCGAGCACCTCATCCGCCGCCACCCCGGACTCAGTTGTAATGATCATATCATCTGCCACCACTTCAGGTTCGGCATCAATGACCTTCTCGGCGGTAGGCCCCTCGACCTCCACCTCAGGCTCCAAAGCCACAACGAAGTTGCCCACCGTCGGCTCGAGTTCGGCAGGTACCGCCTCCTCTGTTTCTTTGGGATCAACGGTTTCAGCCTCCCCCTCGATCGGACTTGGCCCTACAAGATAAGAGATATAAGGACCAACGGCATTAAAATCCTTATAAAAAAAATCTGAGAGAAACATTACCTGAAGCGGATTTACCGTTTGCACTCCGAACTGCGCGCGCCACCTCTCTGCGGGCAGTGGATAGGGCGACAGGGGCCTCTTCAGATGGAGTATCAGCACGAGGGGCAGTACTGGGACCTGCTCCCATAGCCAAGGCAGCTATGCGTGCTTTCGCCTCACGCCTCAGCCGCTTCCTTTCATCCCGGGCTGTCGCAATGGACCTTTGCGACGCCTCCTTCAAGGCGTCGTCATCCTCGTTCAGGGACGCCTCCAGAGCCTTTAAGGCATCTCTCATCGGCTCTTCAAGACGAACCTCCTGCGGTGGCCCAGAGGAAGCAGGAACATCGGCAGCCGGTAGAACATCTGCGTCACTTGGAGGGAACGGCATTGAGGTTCCTGTGATTAAAAGGGAAAGGTTAGATCGACCATAACGCAAGGAAAATGAAAACTTGATGAGTCGAAACTTACTAAGGCCCATAGATGCTCTAAGACGTTCTTCCTCCTGGAAAGTCTTCAGAGAAGCGGCAATGTCTTCTTCATCAGTGATGCCTGTTGAAAGAAAGGAAAGAAAAGCGTTAGTCAAAAGCAATGAAGATGATATGTTGCAATAAAGAAAGGCGGCTAGTAGTTACCTGATTGCGCAAGCTTAGCTAGCCACGCGTCACGCCTCGCCAACCATGCTGAAACTTTGAGAGCAGCCTCCAAGTCTGTATTGTCCGGCGGCGGCATCACTATTCCTGCGTTAGTCCCATATTCGAGCAGACCCTCGGCATAGGGAGCATGGGGTTCCTGACCGAACACGACGTCCGCAGCGAAGAGCGACTTCTTTTTCTTCTGCCCCCCGACCCTAGGCTCACAGGGGATCGACTTCCGCTTAGCACCCACTTTGGGGCGACGGGTCCCGATGTCCGCACCCACGCCAGACTCCGGCGAGGGTACAACCACTGTCTCCACTGGAGCACAGGGTGCGGGAAGTGCATCTGTGATATCAGGGAGCGGCAGCTCACATGGAGGACTTTGCGCACGTGATGGTCTGCCCCCGGCATCTTTTAGAGGAGGAGCCACTGGGATCCTTGGCATTAAGGGAGCGTTACGGTTGGTGCCGGGGGGTACTTCTTTACGGTCGATCAACACTCGCCTCTCTTCCTTTATAACAGCCCCCGTCGCATGATTGTACCACTCTTTATATATATTAAGGAGTCGTGGAGCACAGGCCAGCGTGCTGATGAAAAAACGAGAACCCGTGTTAAGGCGCATGAAGTGATGTAACGCGTTCTCCATCCCTTCTTCATTGGCAGCAGGTTCCAGTAAGAAAGCTTCCAAGGGTACCCCTTGATCGTAACCCAGTTGTTAGGCAAAACGATGCGGGTTATATCTCATGAAGATTGTTGCACCGCCCTGCCTGAAGACTAGGAAACCCGGTCTAATAGAATACAAGTGGAGGGTCTCTCGGGCCGTTAACACTGAAGCTCCATCCTTGAAGGAGTCCTGTAATGGTCGCACCGCAGTGGTGGACGCTTTTCCAATGGTTAATACCTTATCAATAAAGGACATCCCGACTCCAACGGTGTGAGGGCGAAGCAGTAAACCCCGGGCGTTCCGTGGTGAAGGGGTCACGATTGATGAGCCAATCAACTGTATAATGCGAGGAAAACCGCACTTGTCAAAGAATGAAGGCCTTTTATGCATGCCGAAGACACCCGCCGTGTGTAGCTCGAGCTACGATGCAAAGTAGTGCATCGGGAAGACCACGTGCAGTACCCCGGGCTCATTGGCATCCGCTGCTCGGCCGAGACCATGATAAAGGTGCGCCAAGCCAGCGATCCCCACAGCCACCTTTACCCCTATGACCATTCGGTGGGCTGGATAAAAGACAGAAGGCCGCATGCGATGAGAGTGCATTGGGATCGCGAACCAACTCAGCCACAGTCCGAGAAATCCTAAGAAAAAGGCCTCCTCATCCATTCCGGAAGCCGCAATTTCTGCAAAGGACATGGTTGGGGAGTTAGGAAGAAAAAAGTCCTTTTGATCTATGTCTCTCGCTGGCAGGTTATCCAAACCTAGACCGAAAGGGTCCTCAAGGGTGGCAGACTTGACAGTCTCTGCCGAGAGGACGTTTGGATGAAGGAACCGAGCAATGAAATCCTCAAAATTAACTCCGCGGCTCCCGCGTTCGATAAAGAGAGATTCATAAATGTTCAACACCTTAATCAAGCTCGGGAATTGGTGTTGAACGGCATTCTCCGGCGTGACCCCCCTTACCACTGGCCTGGCGCCAAAGACGTACACATCTGTCGGGAGCAGCTCCTCGTAGTGTTCTCCCATGACCGGTAGGCCGGATACCTCCGCGAATTCCTCCAAAGAGATAGACACTTCCCGATCCATGGTAAGGAAAGTGTGAGTGGGAATATTCCATTGCTCCAAGAAAGCCTTGAACCACCAGGTGGGGAGCGTAGGATATTGGAAGAGAGAGACGTAGACCGCGGTGTACAGTCCTAGTCTTATCAACTGTGACTTCTTCGTCGACAGGATGTACCGGGCCCACGGCAGATAGCCAATCGGGTGACGGGGAATCAAACCAAGGTTATATGATTGCCCCCAGGGTCGTGCTTCTTCCTGACAAATACGGCGTCCTAGGATATCCAAGACCATAGGACGCTGAACCGGAACCGCATCCATAGCGGGATGAAGAAAGCTGTTCGCGGTCCAGTCATCTCCACGGCATACTGCGCTGAAGGTGGGATAGCGTAGTGAATTGCCGTGATGGGCTCAGACGGCACTGCGCATGTGAAGCTGCGTCGACCCATAATAATCTGGTTATACCAAGACCCCCAAAGGTGGAGTTTCTTGTACTCCGGGTCATATTCTCTAATCATGGTCAGGACTTCACGGTCCGAGGGTGCCTCAGGAAATCCCTCCTCCGAGCGGACGAACGGGAATGAAGTGTCTAAAGACATGATCGCTGCAAAAGAACAATTTAGCCGTTAGTGTTGTAATTCCAACGTTTGGCGTATAAAAAAAAAAGAAAATGCATTTATTAAATTAAATTAAAATTAATTAATTACACCACACAACAGTGCACAACAGTGCAGTGAGTAGGAGACCAAAGAGGGACCCACAAAATCTAGATGACAATACGTCAGTTAATAAGACAATCTCATCATTGGATGAGATTGTCAGTTGGTCCCCAGGAAAACATTCCCATTTATAAAAAAGGGGGGGAGAATCCCTAGAGACAAGGAGAAAATCTCCTCTTTCAGAGCAAAGCTCTGTCACAGAATGACACTTGTCAAATTCTGGTCTCAAAGGAATAAAATTCCTTAAAAGAGCATAGCTCTGTGATAATAATGGAAAAGATCCATCAGAAAATTTTAACACTTAAAAATTTTTAAAATTTTTGGGACCTTGAAAAATCCATGAAAACTTATGATAAGTTTTTCACTTTGCAGATCTAAAAAATCCACACTTGATCCAAGAGCAAAGCTCTGTTCATGGGTTAGAACCCATGAACAAGATCCTTGCAGATCTATAAGTGTTTGAGAGCAAAGCTCTGTTTATGAAACCCCAATGGGGGTCTCTATAGATCAAAAGATCTGAGAGAGCAAAGCTCTTTGGTTAAGGTTAATTAATTTGATTTGAATTAATTTTTACCTAAAGTTTTCTAACTTGGAAAATGAGAGCAAAGCTCTAAAGTTCTGGAAACGAGAGCAAAGCTCTGAAGTTCTAGGCAAGAGCAAAGCTCTGGAATCAAAATTTAGAAAATGGTGAAGTTTTCTAAAGGGCCATAGTTCCTATTTATAAGGCGCTTGCGCCCCTTGAGCTCACCCCTTGATCCAACGATCAGGAGTTTGCCACCGCTGCACTCATGTGTGCGCCACGTGAGCGCAACGGTGGGGGGCATTTGTTTCGCCCAATCAGAGCAAAGCTCTGTTGAAATTCAAAATTCAAAATTTTGAAGCAACGCTTCAAATCTCGGGCGCAATGCGCCACATGTAAAGCGCTGATACGTCAGCAAAGCGCCCAAGAAGGCGCGCCCAATCAGAGCAAAGCTCTATTTTAATGAAGCAACGCTTCAGCTGCGCAAGCACTGCGCGACACGTGTCAGCGCAGATGCGCTAGCACAGTTGCGCTGCGCGACACGTGTCAGCGCAGATGCGCTAGCGCAGTTGCGCTGCGCTGTGCGACACGTGTCGCGCGCTGGGGCATCTGCGCCAAACAGAATTAAATTTCTAAGAAATCTTTTCTGTTCTTATTAAAACAAGAAGATTTTCTTCTGCAAAGCAGAAGCCCTTGGATCAAAGATCCAACGGTGGGGAAAATTCCCCAAATCACTCAGAGAAGGATCTCTTTAACAAATTTAACTAATTTTTGGGCACTATAAAAAGGACCCTAGGCCTCAATTCAAAAAAAAAGAGGGGAGGAACATTTTTTTTCTTGAAAAAAAAGGTCAAGAGCTTCAAACAGAGAGAACTCATAGAAAATTTCAAGAAAAAGGTAAAGAACCTTCATGAAATAGAAGAAATTCCTTCTAATAGATCATTGATCTAAAAACAAGATCAATGATCTTTACATAATAAACAGTGCTTTGCACTTCTTATGAACCTCTGGTTCTTTAAAACAAGAAAACAATAAAATAAAAAATAGTGCTTTGCACTTTTATGAACCTCTGGTTCTTCAAACAAAAGAAAAAATTTATTTTTTCTTTGATCTAATTTAGATCAAGAAATTAAATAGTGCTTTGCACTTCTGTTCTTGAATCTAAAAGATTCTTAGTGCTCTGCACTTACGAACTGCGCTGTTGCGCTCTTAAGAGAGCGCCACGTGTCAGCCATAGAACCACTTGCACTACGCGCTCTTGAAATAGAGCTTTGCTCTCTGGAATTGGCGCAACTCACCAGAGCGTGCCACATGTCAGCAGCGCAACAGCGCAGCGCACTGCGCTGCTGCACTTGCGCTCATCAGAGCGCGACACGTGTCACCACCATATGAGTTTGCGCTCATTACTTACCGCAAAGCGCCTGACAAGCCACGTGAGGCACTGTCAGAGTATTTAATGCTCTGCATTATTAAAGAAAAGGGACAGAGCCCAATTAAAAGGCCTAACAGGCCTAATAAAAATGCTATGCATTTTAGGGGGAGGCAAAGCCCAAACAAAAAAATAGACGCTTTGCATCATTTATAAAAGGGCAAAGCCCAACCAAAATAAGAATAATGCAGTGCATTAATAAAAAGGGGCAAAGCCCTAGCACAGGCCAAAGACAAAAGATGTTGAAATTGGACTTAGCCAATCATGGCCGTAAGTCCTCAAACTAAATTGACTGAGCACAGCTGCTCTCCTAAATCAATTTACATCCGGTTCGAGGGTACATCTCTGAACTCCTCTGACACCTGTCGTTGTAATCCTTCACCGACGTCAGAGAGGCGACGGGTCCCGACGACCACATACTTAAACGGACTGCGGGGTCCCTAAACTCGTGGACCGAAACGTCCTTAAACTAATATCGGACCGAACCGTCCTTAAACTAATATCGGACCGAAACGTCCTTAAACTAATAACGGACCACCACGTCTTTAAACTGGAATATGGACCACCATGTCCCTAAAACTGGAATACGGACCACCACGTCCCTGAACTGGAGCATGGACCGCAACGTCCCTAAACTACCTATGGACCACTATATCCCTAAACTGGAACAATAGAGCCTCCAAATGCTCTTTTGTCGGATCTAAACGGTCCCGTTTAAGTTGATCTTAGTCCCAAATACGGCTAACGTATCCTTAGACATTTAAATGAACTACAAAACTCCAAATCAACCTTGGTTCAAGGGTACATCTCTGAACTCCTCTGACATCTGCCGTTGTAATCCTTCAACGACGATTAGAGAGGTGACGAGTCCCGGTAGCCAGATATTAAATCGATCATCACGTCAAGTTGATCTTAGTCCAAAACAGGACTAACGTATCCTTGACGAACGTTTAAGTTGATCTTAGTTGCAACGCGACTAATGCATCCTTAAACTAAAAACACCAAACCCAAATCTAAGTAAATACGGATTTGGACTAATCCACGTCCTACGGGCGACGGCATTACTCAGTCTCCGTATACAATCCACGGGCAACCACAAACAAAACAAACACACACGACACGAAGTGAAATTCTGGAGAAGGAGAAAGTTACCGCGATGCGGTAGCGTAATTAACTGCAGGGGATTGCGCCTGCAGGGAAGAGCGTCCCCACAATCAAAAACCCCTCACCCTGAGGGGGAATCTGACGAAGTCTGCTACATCGGCCGCATCCGTCCAAACCTCCGATACACGGTGCCATAAATCAACTTGGCATCTTCGGAGAGGTAGACGGATAAAACCACATAGCATCTGTCCCGAATCTTATGCAAGACGCAAAGTCTAGGCCGCCATTCGGAGGGGAACAAACCTGTGTGACAAGAATCCTTTGACAGATTGTAGCTTAGGAATATCATTTCCTATCAACAGAATGTCATCCACGTACAAGACGAGGAATACGATACTTCTGGCTACAACTTTACTATATATGCACGGTTCATCTGGATTTTTGATGAAGTCATATTCTTTGATTGTTTCATCAAAACAGATGTTCCAACTCCGCGATGCCTGCTTCAGTCCATAAATGGACTTAAGCAACTTGCATACTTTCCCGCTACTCCCACTCTGATTGAAACCCTCTGGCTGGTCCATATAGACGCATTCTTCTAAATTTCCATTCAGAAAAGTCGTCTTTATGTCCATCTGCCAGATTTCATAATCATGGAAGGCAGCAATAGCAAGAAGGACCCGAATGGATTTGAACATAGCCACTGGAGAAAAAGTTTCGTCATAGTCCAAACCAGGTCTTTGACGAAAACCCTTTGCAACAAGTCTAGCCTTATAGGTTTCCACCTGTCCATCTACACCAATCTTTTTCTTGAAGATCCATTTGCATCCTATGGGTTTTACCCCATCTGGAGCAAAGTCCAAAGTCCATACTTTGTTGGTGTACATGGACTCCATTTCGGTCCGCATTGCATCTAGCCATCGTACCGAGTCGCCGCTCTGGATGGCCTGCTGGAAGCCAGTAGGTTCATCATCATCTATGATGCAATCCTCTCTATCCCCATCTATGAGAAAACCGTAGTATCTTTCAGGCGGATGAGACGGCCTACTACTCCTGCGGAGGGGTGCGGGAATGTCCTGTTCTTCTTGAACTACCGGTTCTACCAAACTTTCAGTATTAGTTTGTGGTTCTGGAATTTCTTCCAGTTCTATTTCGCTCCCACTTGATTCCTTTTCTAAAAACTGATGTTCTAGAAAATGGGCATTACGAGAAACAAATACCTTTTGTTCCTCTGTGTAATAGAATAGATATCCCGTGGAGTTCTTTGGATATCCCACAAACTTACACTTTACTGATCGTGCCTCGAGCTTGTCCACATGCTGCTTTTTAACAAAAGCTGGACATCCCCAAATCTTTATATACTGTAGATGGGGTTTCTTCTCGCTCTACATCTGATATGGAGTGGTAGGTACAGTCTTGGTAGGTACCATGTTCAGAAGATATGCCGCTGATTCTAGCGCATAACCCCAAAAAGATCGCGGTAACTCAGCATTACTCATCATGGATCGTACCATATCCAATAGGGTTCGATTCCGTCTCTCCGATACACCGTTATGTTGTGGAGTGTATGGAGGAGTAAGCTGAGAGAGAATTCCTTTCTCTTTTAGGTAACCTAGGAACTCGGCACTCAAGTATTCACCACCTCGATCAGATCTTAGTGTCTTGATACTTTTGTCGGTTTGGTTTTCTACTTCATTCTTATACTCTTGGAATTTCTCAAAAGCCTCGGATTTATGTTTCATCAGATAAATGAATCCGTACCTTGAGTAATCATCCGTGAAAGTAATGAAATAGGAAAAACCACCTCTTGCATGTGTAGACATTGGACCACATACATCGTTGTGTATGAGTCCTAAGAGCTCGCTCGCTCTTACTCCATGTCCAGTAAATGGAGTCTTTGTCATCTTTCCTTTGAGACAAGATTGACAAGTGTCATAAGTTTGATATTCGAACGAGTCCAAATATCCTTCTCTATGCAACTTAGTCAACCTTCTCTCATTGATGTGACCCAGTCTACAATGCCATAAGAAAGTTTTATTTAAATCTGGAGACTTTCTTTTTAGTGTGTTCTGGACATTGAAAATTTGGAGTTGGTTTAACACATATATACCGTTTTCCAGTGTACCGGACCCAATCAAACTATGATTAAGGTGGATGTTAACAACACCACTTCCAAACGTGAAATCATAACCTTTATTTGATAACAAGAAAACAGATATGATATTACACGTTAAGCTGGGTACACAAAAACAGTTATGTAAAACCAAAATGTGTCCACTCGTCAATCCCAGGTGATAATCCCCTACGGACACAGCTCCCACTGTAGCTCCGTTAGCAACCATCAGGGTCATATCACCTTCCTTCAGCACTCTACGGTTTCTCAGTGCCTGCAATGAATTGCAAATATGAGATCCTGATCCGATATCCAATACCCAGAAAGTAGAGTTGATTGACAGACAATTCTCAATTACAAACACACCTGAAGTCGAAGCCACGCTTGCTTCGGTTCCTGGTTCTTGGCGTTCCACGCCTTACAATCCTTTTTCCAGTGCCCTTTCCTGTGACAATGGAAGCACTCATCCTGGCCCACTACTGGTACCGCAAACTTTTTCTTTCCCTTCCCTCCAACCTTACTTACACCTCCTCTAGGTCTGGGGGCGGCCTTCTTTTTCCTTCCTTTGGCCCTAGCCTTGGACCCGGAAGAAGAAGCACCGCCAACAAACATAGCGTGTGTTTCCCTTGCCTTCTGCAAGGTGCCCTCTGCACTCCTTAACATGTTCAGGAGTTCCGGAAGTTCAACTTCTTTTCTTTGAATGTTGAAGTTCAGGATAAACTGGGCGTAGGTGGGAGGAAGGGACTGGAGAATAAGGTCTGTATAGAGCTCATTATCCAAAGTCGTCCCAAGGTCTGCGAGCTCTTCTATATAGCCGATCATCTTTAGGACATGTTCTCCTACCGATGACCCGACAGCCAACCTCGCTCGAAACAAGTTCTTAGAGGTCTCGTATCTTGCTATACGAGATTGCTCTTCATAAAGTTCCTTTGTATGGAGAAATATGGCATCTAGTTCCATATCCCCGTGCCTCCTCTGATGTTCATTGTTCATCGAGGCAAGCACGATGCACTTGGCTTTCGCGCAATCGAAATCCCAGGTTTTGCGGATTTCCTTATCCGCGTTACTGGATTTGGGACCAGGGACAGCAGGTGCCGTAGCGGTGAGGACGTACCCTAATTTGTCATAGGTCAAAGCCATTTTGACATTCCGCAGCCAATCTTTATAGTTTGGCCCTGTCAGTATATTTTTCTCTAAAAGTAACTTAAGTCCAGTCATTTTCAGGGTCGCTGCAATTAGGAGAGAGAGAAGAAAACTCTTTAGCATGATGCTCTTGCAAGTTTAGAGTGGTTTTTAGTTTATCTAAACTGGATGGCTTCCACTGTTTCTCGAATCCTTCCTCAAACCATAAAAGAAGAATTAGCCAGGACTATTCTCACTGTAAAATACTTGCTTAACCGTTCAGCCAGGCTGGTGTCGGTACTTCGAGGGAGGTTTTCCAACGCTTTCGCGAAGTTCCTTAATTAAATAACCTCTTTTCTCTGGGGGCGTAACCCCGCTGACACCTTTCTTGACACCTACTTGGTTTATAGCATTGATCGTTAAGTGACGAATATCCTGATGAGTAGCATATACTCACAGTAGGATCGGGATCCAAATATCATCGTATGATAATGTTGAAGGAATCCTACCAACATTCATCAAACTCCAAATGGTATGCAACTCTTTGCAAATTTCAGTTTCTTTAGAAATTCCCGATATATATTTTTGCCCCATGCTCTTATGACCTTGGCGTTAGGTCAAAATGTCATAAGTCACATGTCAAGTTCTACCCATCATTATCTTGTCAATTTGAACCCATCCGTATATATCCTTGACGTTCGGCCAAAATGATAATACGACTGTCCCAAACTAACTCATCTATCAACGCAACAAATGAATATCCAGTAGCTACCAAACACTATGCCTTGGCGTTAGGTCAAAATACATAGCTTGAATACTACTGAACACCCAGATGAAATGACGGAGGGCTACGAATGGTTTTGGCGAAACCGTGAACGTAGTGAACTTGATATAACCGAAGGAACCTGATAGCTTTTAAAAGGAGTGGTTAAAGCTCCGCATTTAAAAATATCTGTTTTTAAAATTAACCGAGTGGTTTCTTTTAAATTGTTCCAACGATTAAACTTTTGGTTTATTTTCTTTGCATTATAAATAATGCGTCCCATCATTAACCTATCATTGCAGAAAACAACGAAAATACAACGTCCTCTTATGCCATCCGCATTCGCCACGGGGTCCCGTCATCACCCGTTAGGTTACTTAACTAACGACAGAGCGGAGGCTGGGCTAGTGCGGGTGTAAAATATAAGTGACGTCTAAATAGCTATCATATATAGATATTGTACATTCGTCAGACGCAATAATAGGCATTCCAGATCACAGATGAACTTTATTGGATTTACAAGCAATCCGTGTTTGTTTTGAGCCTGCAACAAAAGACGGATTATATAGTTGTGATGAATAGCCATTACCCCACCCAAGACCCCTACGGGTACGGCAAACTACCCGCCCGGCAGTTTGTGCACCCCACCTTGGGTCTGTCCTAGGAGCAAAAACAGTAAAATGAAATAATACAACGGTGGCTACAACCGCAACCTGGATGTGCCCCGCAAAATAATATTACAACAAATTACATTTACATCAGATGAATTAAATAATAACCCATCACATAACCCCGGCTATACATCACAACAGTCCAACACAGTTCACATCCACAAATAGTAAAAACCATTACAGAAATGTGCAACCCCCTGCCAACCGACATACTAGCAGTTAGGGGAGGTTTACGAACACATTATACAAACACAGATATAATCCAATAAGCAAATACCGTATAATTTCGATCGATTAAACACATTTAATTTTGCTCCAATACTTCTCTGTAAATCTGAAACCTGAGCAAAAATTAAAAAATTCCAGAAAATACCAAATATCACAGAGAACCAACACAGGAAAATTGGGCAGATGAATCGGCAACTCGGCGGCGGAATCGCGGCGGATCGGTGGGATCCGCCGCGGTTACGCGGCGCTTTAGCCGATTCATGAGCCCAGTTTTCTTGGGTGTTCTAATACTATCATTTAGGGCTTTCTGAACCTGCCTGAAAAATTGTTGGACTTCATTTAAAAATCGACAGAAACTCATGATATCGGGGTTTTCCGGTTTTGTTTTTTCCGTTCGAAATTCATACAATTTTGCAAGTGAGTTATTTATTGTTTAGCGAGGCTCTGATACCACTGTAAGTCGATGTACAACACCCCACGACTAGCGGGGAGGCGGAAATATGAAAAACGATCTTGTTCTTTGCATAAACATCGACTAACCGCATGAATCGAAGCTAAACGATAACTAACATCAAACATAGAAGTTAACAACTACTATGTAAAGGGATTATACCTAAAGAACCGTGTCCTTAGTCTTTACGAACTCCACCTCCTCCTCGGCCTTCTCCAAGTAGTAGACGATCCACCACGAGAGCTAAACTCCAAGCTTTGCCTCTAAACTTGAGGCAACTAGGTATCTTTAAGTGCTAATCAAAATACCTAGATGAAATAGAGTATGGTTATGGATTAAGTAGTCTAACTAATCCTTGTACTCAACACATGAGAGGGGAGGATTAGGGTTTGAAGAGAGAGAGCTTGAGGAGAGAGAAGATGAACATAATCATGAAATGAGAAAATGAGTTATCATAATATATATCAAGCATTATTGTTTTTCAAGAAAAGAAAAGAAAATGATTTACAACCATGCTTGATAAATATCTAATGTTGATTCATCTCCATGAGTCATTAAGCATTTATGATGCATTAATGACATGGATGAATCATCCATATGACTCACTAATCTCATTTAATGTATATGCCACCTTAAGCTCCTTAGTCACCATCTTCTAGAAGCTTCTCGCGCAATTACAAGAACGCCCCTCCTATCCGTGAAAACACGGAAAAACTTTAGACTGTATAAATCCAATAACCGGATACTAGTAACTGGCTTAAACCAAAGCCGACTAGTAAAAACTGTCCGAAAGTCGTACGTGCGTAAACACACGTATGCGTCCGAATCCTTGTCGTAAAACCATACGACCTCTATATCGTTTCTCCTGGAGTAGGGAAACTCTCTGCGTGGGACTCTAGAGACTCGACTACTATGCTGGCAGTGGGTTTAACCACAGACCGCAAGCGGCACTAGCTGTACGTAACGGTCCCCAGGTAGATGTCGATAAGAAGGCCGATGAGGAAACCCATCCGAACTCCTACTGAGTCTGATGTGACAATCTCCATACAGTCCGGTCCGTTCGTCTAAGACTATCGCATATCGGGCCTAGGGGGCGGCAAGCGTCAGTCCCCTAATAGCGGTATAAGTCGTGTCGGAGCGAAGCCCATTACACTCTGAGAAACTACTGGAACCTACCTGCAAATCTCGCTTGCCCTGGCCAGGGACTTTGCGTAATGGCTCTCTGACACAGCGCGATATCAACCCCCAATACCGGGAGAGACGAATCCTGTCTAACCGCCACTGCCTCCAAGTGCTCGGGACTGCACCCAACTGCTACCTGTTTGCACGACTCCTTTGAGCCGTGGTAGGGTAGCAATCTAAGAACAGTGGGACACACTCGAGGCGAAGTAGCAGTGTCAAGTCTGCGGACTATGCTGTACTCATGTCACCTGGGAACTGTTCACTGACGACTGGTATAAAACCAACCAACAGTTCCCTGTGAGTCCTGTCCGGTGTACCCGTAACCTAACGAGCACCTGCATACTATCTCCAGTACGACGAACTGATGGCTGTGGGACAAACCATCTCCCCAACTGGGATGAGAAGCGTACACACTAGTCTACTCCAGAGTATCGATGCCCTGTCTCGATAATCCAACGACTAAGGACCTGAATAAGGATGTGCTTGTAGACTACCCAGCCCCCACTAGTGTGACTGCCATCACAACGCTGGTAGTCAAGCAAGATCCTAAGAGCTCTATCAATACGTATACTCACATATTAAGATAGAAAAACCAAGTAGCATACTACCATGTTTAGCAAGACTGTTATATACATATGAATATCCTAAGCTCCATTAAGTAATATACAAACTAGTATGATACAATAATGGCCCCTAGGGCATATACACTAACATACACTTCTAAAGCTAGTTTAGAACGACGCTATACTTAATCTCCTGCCGAGTCTCATAGCCTGGAACAACAGTAGTGTCAAGTCTGGGTAAACAATAACCTCCATGTCACCGCCTTTGAGGCTACCGGAGTACCTCTCGGGTGTCTGAGGTTACCCACTATATCTGCGGAGTGGCTATTGGAATGTCAAACCTGATTGAATATATAGGTCCTATTAAATTTTCCGTAATCGTTTGCGGTTCTGGAATCACTTCCAGTTCTACCATACTCCCACTACTTTTTTCTGAAAAAATCCATTTTACTAAAACTGTGGCGAGTCAAGAACAATATCACTATTGATCTTCCAGATGGTAGAAAGTCAACCCTCGACATAGCCTGTGCCAACCCACAAACTGCCATTACAGAAACGTGCCTTGAGTTATCCAGAGTCTGGTTTTAAGCATAAGCTGGACAACTACCCGTACCTTAACATCGTTAAGATATGAACCATTCTATATAAAATATAGAAACTTTGGCACTTATTTAATTGGAACCAGATTCTAATCATGCAGCTGTCTCCAGTGCATATCAACTTAATGGAGAGAGGCTAATCAGCATTACTCAACTTAGGAATCCATCCAAGTATGAGTAACCTGAAAGAGAAACAAGTTTCTCAAAACGATTACTATTAACTGAAAACAAATCACAAGTATCTACATCTTCAATCTCTTTGAAGAATCCCGATACTTGCGATACCTGGTTCTCTACTTTATTCTTATACCCACAACTTCTCAAAACTTAGACATTGTATTTCTACGAAACACTTGTCTAAAAACTAGAGAAGTCATAAGTAAACAGAACATAGTACGAGGACCAACCCCTTTTTCCTGATGGACACTGGACAACATACAATACTCTGTATAAGTCCGCTGAGTTGAATAACTCAAAACCTGTATGTCGTAGGTTGAAAACTGTACCCAGGCGATTTCCTCAAATATCACCAATTACAACGAATTCCGATATAATGAGGATGATCACCTAATTCCCAATAACTTACTCCCACTCAATATCTGTAAAACCATATAGATATGAGAATGAAACCTGGTAAATACATACCTTGGAGTAAGTATCTAATCGGGAAAACAGTTTTCCTTTAATAATGCACTGAAACATGAAAATGTTTCATAGGGGTATCCTGGTATTCCTAGTAATGCCTCTTCCATAATCCAATTCATGACTTTAACCGTATATCTCTTTTCCATCTCCCCAAATCCCTTTATTTGTCTTTATTCATTACCTTCTATACACCATCGTTAGGCTAAATGGTTTTCTTCCTTCCCTACCGTTCGGCACCAGCCTATGGTTTGGAAGAAGACTATCGAGTAAGCATAATAGGTGTACTCTCCTCAACCTAGGAATACTTGCAACTTGAGAGAAGGTGATGATAAAAGACAACTGAATAATACCTTATTCTATTAAAGGTGAAATAGGAGTGGCGATGAAGTACGCGGTTTGGTTGTGAATGATAACAGTCGCAATTTACTTTTCCCTCTTTCTAATCCCTTTATCTTGTCTTTACATATTACCTTCTATACACCCTACTTAGACTAATTGGTTTTCTTCATTCCCCACCTTTCGGCACCTACCTATGGTTTGGAATAAGACTATCCAATAAGCGTAATAGGTGTACTCTCCTAAACTAAGGAGCCCTCGCAACCTGAGAGAAGGTGATAATAAAAGACAACCGAATAATACCTTATTCTATTTCTCCTGAACCTGGATCCATCCTCGAAGAAGTCCCTCCGAGTTCGTATATAACCATACGATGGATCTATCCAATGGAAGTGGATATACGTAGTAATACGGGGTGTTCTGAGAAATGCAAAGGGTAAAAGAAGGAGTGTCAATGACTTATGCAACTTTAGACAATCCAAAAGCCAGTATTTTAAGAAGGTTCGGTCAACTTGGTCACTGAGTCATAGTCTAGGGTCGGTCAAAGGTCGCTGCCAAAAAGAGAGAGAGAAAAGAAACACTCTGCGTGCACTCTAACCTAGATCAGAATGGTTATCACTTTATCTAATCAGGAAACCTCCCACTGTACCGTCAAATTCTCCTCCAAACCTAAAAGAAGAATCAATCGGGATCATCCGAAGAGTAAACCAACTCATCAGTGAGAATCGGGATCCAACTATCATCGCATGATAACTTGATGGAAGCCACTCAAGTTATTACACTCCAGAAGGTATGCGCATGCTTGGAAAGTTTCATGTATGTTTGAAACTCCCGATGTGATTTTTGGCCTCATGCTCTTATGACCCTTGGCGTTATGTCAAAATGTCATAAGTCACATGTCAAGTTCTACCCGTCATTTTCCAGTTTAATTTGAACCCACCCGCACATGCCCTTGGCGTTAGGTCAAAATGGGAGAACGACTGTCCCAAACCAACTCATCTATCTATGCAACAAATGAATACTCAGCTGCTACCAAACACTATGCCTTGGCGTTAGGTCAAAATACATAGCTTGAATACTACTGAATACCCAAAAGAAATGATGGAGGGCTACGGCTGGTTTTTGGCGAAAAACCTTTAACGTAATGAACTTGATATCGCTGAAGGAACATGATAGCTTTTTATAAAAATATAGTGGCGAAAACCTTTGCTAAAGAGGTCACTCCCGGTGAAGGGATCTCGGCTCTTTCCTCGTGGAATGAGGTGCAGGATATTCTAACTGAATACCACGATGCAAAGCAATTTGTAATCGACTATAGTGAAGTTATTACCCTGACGCAAACTTCTGCCCAAGGGGTCTCTCCCGGTGAAGGGATATCTGCCCTTGCCTCGTGGAATGAGGTGCAGGATATTCCAACTGAATATCACTATGCAAAACAAAAGGAAACATCTTTGTAATAACACTTTTTAAATTGGATAGGTTTGTTTTATCCTTGCATTGATAAGAATCAATGCAGTCCTATCAATTAATCACACCAGAAAAGAACGAAAATAGAATGTACGTATATGCCATCCGCATTCGCCACTGGGTCCCGTCATCACCCGTTAGGTTACTTAACTAACGACAGAGCGGGGACTGGACTAGCGCGGGTGTAAAATATATACAACATCTAATAGTATATATACCAATATACAGTAATCGCTCAAGGCGTGATAATATGCAACATTACAGAAAAGTAATAAGCATCACAGAACAATACAGATAATCTGGGATCCCCGAGTTTCATAGAGCCGCTACTGAAAACCCGACGTTCCCCTGGTCGTGTGGATAGCCTGTGCAATGAAAACCTAGACCCCTACGGGTGCGGCAAGTTACCCGCCAAAACCTAAAGCGAGGCAGCTCCCTACAACAAAGTGAATGGACCACCCAACACTTCACGGAATCCGGTAACTTGAGCACCCCTCCTTGGGTCAACTTGTACCTCCTACGGGTGCGGCGAATAGCCCGCCAATTCTATAGTAAGGCCCCTCTTCCTCTCAAAGCCATGAGATACGGACCCGTTGCCCTCCAGAACCCGGCTATCCGTGCACTCCGTCGCGGGGTAATCCTAGTACATAAAATAAATATGTACAACGGGTACATCGACCTCAGCCCGGTCGTGCCCCAAAAGAATATTATACAAACAGGCAGTGACGGCAGTCCACATGTTGGACGCTCGCCCGGCAATATCAAAATGTACAAATAAATTCAAACAGCACTACCATTGCACACTGCTATCCACCACGACAAATTCGCAACATCACTGCACAACACAGAACATCAACGCGAATGTCACGTTCGCAAATCCGTCTAAAAGGACTATAGCAATTAGACGCAATTTACCGCTCGAATGACATTCACGGTCGGAGATATAATGTAAATACTGCATACTAACAAGTTTAAAATTTCGATCGACAAAACTTTCCGAAGTGGGCCCCACTAACATCTGTTGTACAGTAACAAAATATGCGCCCAAAAGAAATCCAAAAACCACAATTTACCATGTAGAACACACTGTAGAAATTTGGCTCACTGTTCTCACAAAAGAGCGACGGATCCGTGGCCAAACCCTGGTTTGGGCCACGGATCCGCGGCCGTACTGTGGGATCACGTGACCAAATTTCACCAGTTAGCTTAGAATTTCCTGCACAATTTTCTGTGATGCTCAAAATAATTTTAAGGCCTGATTTAAAATCGACAGAAACTTTGTACAGAAAATTGTAGTTTTCGAAATTCTGTTCGATTGATGTTTTAAACGCGTTAGCACAAGTTAGTAAAGCTTAATGGCGAGGCTCTGATACCACTGTAAGTCCACGGTAGCGCCCCGGCAGTCTAACAGACACCAAATGCGGAACAAAAACTTTTACAACTGGCGCTATCGTGTACTATCACCCGGATCTGCCATTAAAGCTAAACTAACAAACTATAAAGTGAGTAGAAATGTTATACCGAACGATCCGAGTCCTTCAGTCTTCAACCATCATCCCACGCTTTGTTGCGGCTGCTCCGATCTCCTCGATCTCCAGTCTTCTTGTCCAGGTGGCACCACGTCAACGGATCTTTAAACGGGCTCCCGCCTCTGAACCGAGGCAACTCGATCATCAAGTTTGCTAAAAGAGATGACCAAGATTGATGTAGAGAATGAGTAGAACACTTTGTCTCATTTCGTCCAAACCCATGGACGAACGGTTAATGAAGTTGCCTTTTTTACCGGGTGATGGAAAATTGAGCTATATGAAATTACATGAAGCAAAACTCTCATAATCTTTTTCCAAAACACAACCATAACCATCCACAAAAGTGGTCGGCCAATATATCAAGGAGGGGGTGAGTGTAGGAGCAAGGGAGAGGGTGACCATAAACATGAAACCTTATCACTTCATTAAAGAATGAATGACTCACAAATGACACCTTGCATAAACACAATTAATGCAAGAGTGAGTCATAATCTTAGTCACCATTCTATTAATGAATCACTATCCTAGTCACCAATCTAGAAACTTCTAGAACCATGACTCACCCAATGATGAAAAGATAAATCCGTCTTTAACCGAATGTTAAAGATGGGTGATAGAAAACTGGCAACTGGCAACTTCCAAAAGCGATCCCGAAACGAATTTCAGGATAACCCCGTAACAGTATAAACATACCCGCATTTGTATTACGACCGAATACAAATGCAACTGAGACAAAGATATTATATCTACACAGTATAATACTCGGACCCGGCATAAACAAAAGCCTACCAGTATTATCTGCCCGAAATATGACACGTGCGTAAACGCACGTGCATTTTTCGAACCCTGCCATAAAACCATACGGCCTTTACAACGTTTCGCCCGAACTTGGGAAACTGTCTGTGGGGGACTCTAATGACTCATCAACACACTGACACCGGGTATAACCACTAGCACGTCAGAGGTGCAAGCTGTACGTAACGGTTGCCCATGTATTGATTAGAAGGGAAGCTGACGAGTGAACTCATCCAGAAACCCTACTAAGCCTGACAGTGACAATATCCGTACAGTCCGGTCCGTTCGTCTAAGAGTATTGCATATCGAGTCTAGGGGGGTGGATAAAGTCAGACCCCTAATAACGTGATAATTCGTGTCGGTATGAAGCCCATCACCTAGTGAGAAACTACTGATCCAAATCAGTAATTCTCCACTACCCCGGCCGAGGATTTCTAGTGATGGCCACCCATGCACTGTGCGACATCAACCCCCAATACCGGGAGAGACGAATCCCCGACGATCTGCTCACTGCCTCCATGTGGCTCGGGACTGTACCCAACTAAAACCCGTTTGCACGTCTCCTTTGAGCGTGGTAGGGTAGTAATCAAAGCACAGTGAGAACTCACACGAGACAAATGACGATCTCAGGTCGACAAACTAACCTGTACACATGTCACCAGGGAACTGCTATCTGACGATATGTATAATACCAACTAGCATGTTCCCAGCGAGTCCTATCCGGTGTACTCATAACCCAATGAGCACCTGTATATATCTTAGGTGAACCAACTAACACCAATGGCTTGTGAGACCGGCCACCGCCCCTCGTCGGGGTCTCGGCTGTATACACTAGTCTACTTTGGAGTATCGATGCCCTGTCTCGAAACTCCCACGACTAGGGACACTTTAAGGATGTGCTTACAGACCCCAGCTCCCACGTATATGATCTCCATCATACTGCTGGCAGTCAAGCAAGAATCCTATGGGCTCTATCAACATGCAATAGTGCACTAAAGCATGTATACGATGATAAAGACAAACCAGATAGCATACTATCATCTCTAGTAAGACAGTTTTATCGGTATAGGCCCTCTTTTAATCATCATGATCACGTACCTGCGATCTAATAATTGACTTTGAGGGCACTATATCCAACAATGGTATGGTGAGAAGGATGGGAAAATGAATTTTTAATTCATTTGCAAATATTATTGAGGCATGATTGCATTTTAATATTGCAAAAGGTTTTTGATTAAAAAGAAAATGGATGCCTTATTTTCTCACGTGATATTTTTTCATTCCATTCTCATTTTCCTCTCTTGCTTTTTGAGCTCTTCTTCATCATTTTCTTCTCCCCTCTCATGTGATGAGAATCAAGAAGAAAATGAGATACAAAAAAATACTAGAACACCCACACCATATCCCTAAAC
Organism: Agapanthus africanus; assembly: GCA_030015575.1. Classification (NCBI taxonomy): domain Eukaryota; kingdom Viridiplantae; phylum Streptophyta; class Magnoliopsida; order Asparagales; family Amaryllidaceae; genus Agapanthus; species Agapanthus africanus. The sequence goes on along the minus strand of JASDDO010000031.1, from coordinate 579,528,668 downwards.
TTCACTTCTTAGCAATTTGTGAATCTTAGTTGCTTCGTTAGGTTATTTATGTGTGAAGATAGAGTTTGAATTAGGTTTCCTCGGATGAATCATTTTCGGCGAAGGAGGATCGGCTTGCAAGCGTGATCCAGAGCTCTTGAGAGCTGGTTAAAGTCCACAACATTGGAGCTCTTGAAGAATGCTTGAGGATGTGTGTATTCTACACATAGTAGATTAGTTTAGCTCACCAAGTTTTAGTTTACAAGTTCCAGCTCTTTAGTTTTGATTCATGGTTTTGGAATTTTAGCAAACCAGAATTTTTTAAAAATCCATGTTATTATCTTGTAAAATTAGCCTGCTAGTGTGCATAAGTTCCCAACAATATTGTTTATGAATATTTCTGTATTTGGCTATATGATATATATATTATTGTGCACAGAGCGGGAGAAAACGGGAAGCTCCGTTTTAAAAAAATCTTGATATATTGTCCTGACGGATTAAACCGTAGGGACAATTATTGACCTTACGAATTAATCTGTAGAGACAAAATATCAGAATATCTGATATTTTATCTCTATAGACTCAGTAATAGGGGCAAAATTTGCCTCTACGGATTAATCCATAGGGGCGTTTGTAATCCCCTATGTATAACTCCGTAGATATTATTATTATTATTTTTTTAATTGAAAATTTAAAAAAAAGATTTTGTCCCTCGGATTCATCCACAGGGATAAATACCCCTACCATTTATGCCGTAGGTGCAATTTTTACTCCGTAGGAACATGTTCAGGGAAAAGATTGCACTCGCGGTCTTTGGACCTACAAAGATATTTTAGATCACTACGAATTAATCCACATGAGCTACTGTTTGTCCCTACGGCTAAATTCGTAGGGACATGTGGATATTATAGTAGTGCACAATACACATGTTTCAATTAAGGGTTTATATACCCTTTTAGACTGGAAGTTTTGTATGTAATAGAATCTTGAAAGAGACCGGTTTCATTTTCAAGATGAAAATTTTCACTAAATTGCTTGACCGTTAAATTTATATATACAAATTTGGTTGTACTTGGTTATTAACTTTCAATTCTTGAAGTTTGAAGAAAATCTTAGCTGTTTTTGCGATGTTTGAAAATGTTCCAAAACTTAAATTTTATTAAACTTTTAATATATTCCATGTATTTGCAGATTGAATAATGTGGAAAATGAGATTGGCCATTTCACCGAGATGAAAATTTTACTAAAATTTAAATTTTAGTTGAAATTGATTTTAAATTCTGTTTATCCTAAATACTGATTTTCAACGATTGATATTTGAAGAGAAACATATGCCATAAGTTTTTTATACCATTAATTATTGTTTTCTCATTTTTTAAGTTAATTACAATTAAAATTAGAAAAAAAAAACTCCTCTTCCACCACCACTGGATAAGATCTTAGATCCGCCGCTGAATATAAAGGAAAGCAGATTATAACAATGAAAAAGGTTACAAAAGAAACAAGTCAATAAAATTTTAACATTTAAAATAATGAACATAATCGTGTAAACGGACGGGCTTTAAAAATCTAGTTAAATTATAAAAATGCCATGAACCTTAAAATTGGTTTGTTAACCCGTTTTAAACGGCACGAGTAACTAAATAACCCAAAATGACTTTGAACGTGGACCGAATGGTCCCAAAATGTATCAACTACGGCGTTTTTTTTTATATAAATACTCTTTAATTTTGGGCGGGTGACATTCTTAAAGTTGGATTGTGCTGTATCCTAATCTCGAAAATTTGAAATTTGACGATCTTTATAATATCTACTTTTGGGAGATAATTTGTTTAAAAAAAAATGGTTGAGATAGTCTGCAGGAGATAAAATTATATTTTCAAAACAAAGGGATGGATATTTACCCCTAAGTTCATTTTTGACATGCCTTATAGTCATATATTTAATGGCACATGAGACATTAATTGACTTATAAAAACTAGCTTTCTGCATGTTTCTACATGCTAAAATCATAACCAAAAGTTGTAAGTAAATTCTTAAACCGTTTTAGTTAAGATAATAAAGATTTTTAAGGACTTTTAGTAGAGATTTCTCCATGATATTCGAAAAGTTAGTTATAAATTTTTTCAGTTAAGATAACAAAGATTTTTAAAGATGGGTTTACCTGAGGTTTTACAGGATTTGATAAGATTCGAAAAGTTAGTTATGATTTTATGAAATAAAAGTTTTTTTGAATATCCCCCATTAATTTATAAGTATAATGAACTAGTACCTACGTGTATCCCCTAACCTTTTAGTTATAATAGAAGAGAATTCCTAAGAGTTTTACGTTAATTAATTTCCAAAGGATTTGATTGAGCATTTGGTAAAAATGGGCATTAAATAATGACAAGATGTAAAAAGCATGTGCTCATCCAATCCAATAACTCATTCAATAAATTCTCCTACTTAATTTCTTTCAAATATTATTTTTTATAGTGACACCTCACTCAAGTAATCTGTCATTCCACGGAGTAAATGACTCCATATTGACTCATAAAATTGAAATTTCAAGAAAAATTTTTCCATCATACTTTTGCATATTATAAAAGAAAAATGGGTTTTCTTTTCTTAAAGCCCTCCAAACCGAGTTAATTACTAAACCCCCAAAAACTTGGTAATTAATTATTATCCAAAACGTTAAAGTTGCATTATCGAAATGAAGTGAAATGGCCAGTGGGGGATATAATGATGCAATTTAAACGTTCTTGGGTAATAAGTAATTATCAAGTTTTGGATTTTTTTAGTAATCACCTCAGTTTTTATTTTATTTTGTTTTGTTTTGTTTTGGGAGGGGCTTTAAGTAAAAAAATTGATGTTCAAATTGGTGCGCACAACATTGATTTCTATGTCATCCATTTGCTTTATTATTGAAAGAAAATTCGAAACTTCTTCCTTACTATTTCCCCTGCTGCTCATCATTATCCACTATTCAAAATTACAGATATTCAATTATAGACCCTGAATCTTTCAAAACGAACAAAAACTTCAGCATTGACGACGCCTATTGAGAAGCGCGTGTTGACCAAAATCCATCCAGCCAAACAATTTCATACCTTAATCAACCTCCAAAAACACTACTAAACCACACCATGACACATACCAAACTAGCCAAACCACATGCATATACATAATACGCACATGAGCTTACATTAAACTACCTCTCTCTTCTATATTTTTCTTCCCTAGTTGCCTAATAATCCCCAAGGCTCACCAACAAAACCGCCCTTTTCTAAGTGGCAGATTGTTAAGGTGAACTCCTCCATCAATTCATTCATTTTCAATCCATTTCGGTGGGCCCCACTTGTTGTATGATAAAGCCTGGGCAACACTATAAAAGGGAACCAAGAGCCGATGAGAGAGAGAGGGAGAAGGAGGTGAAAAAAACAAATAAAAGAGAACAAAAAAATTGTGAGTGAGATTGTTTTTAATTAGAGCGAGAATTAAATCCTAAGGAGTGAGAGTGAGAGTTGATTAGGTCCGCCCCAATTCTCTCTCTCTAAAATCTCCCTCTTTCTCTCTCTAGAATCGGTGGATTCGGTAAAAATCTCGATCCTCTCTCTCTTTAACTCCTGATTTCGCGGATCTTTCAATTGCTAGCTAGGGTTTCCGAATTCTGAACTTGGGTCTCGTCTCTTCTCAATTTTTAGGTCCTCGAGGCGATTTTCTCCGCCAATTGATGATCTGGGCTGAGATTTCCATTGAAAGATCGCGCCTTTTTGAATTAGGGTTGTGCTCTTGTCGTTTGGTTGATGCCAGGTGGTGCTCGTGTCCAATTTGGGATTTTGGTTAAGGTAATTTTGTCTTTAGTTGAGCTCAAAGTTTCCATTTTTTTTTGTTTTGTCTTTATTTTGTCTTGATTTGATGAGATATTAAATGGGTTGGCTGGATTCCTTTTCTTTCTAAATTTGGAGGCGCACTTGGTTTTTTTCATTGTTTATTCGGTTTCATTTGGTAAATTAAAGAAGATAGTTATTGCGTGTTGAAACTTGTTCTTTATAGGAAAGAAATCCTTTTGGGACTTTGAGCTTAAATGCTTGCAATTAATTAATTTTTTTTTTCAAAACTCAAATCGAAATCGAAATAAAACAGTGGATAAACTTACCTGTTGGTTTGGAATCTAGAATGAAGACTTATTGCTTTAAGCCTGATTTTGAAACTGCATTTCTTTTAAACTGTAGGTACTGGTTTCCGAATTGTCTTTTATGATACTGTTCTTGTTAGGAAATTGATTGATTGGTTGAGGCTCTGGTTTTGATGATTAATTCTTGATTTGTAGCTTGCGAGGTTCTTCTTTCTGTCTGTAAATACATAAGCCTTTTGAATTTTCATGTACTCTAAAAGTAGTTTTTTGATTCCATTTTTGCGGGGAAATTGAATTATGATTGGTTACATTGTACAAAATTCATAGATGATAGATCATTTTGCATTCGGCATTGTTAGCTTCCTATATGTCTATTCATGCTCTGTAGAAGTTATTACTATTAAATTGCTCTATTAACTAGAATGATCAGTTGATGCTTTATTTGTGTGTGTGCATGCGTGCCAGGCTGCATTTTATAACATGAGACCAAATTTTCAAACACACAACCATCCATGTTTTTCACCGAGCCGTACCGGTCATCGTTGTATACATGTTTTAACAACCCTATGTATGAAAATCTTGAGATTTGGAGATCTGTAACACATCAATTAAGTGATCACATTTTTTGTGTACCGAAAAGTTGTTAATCTTTAGTTTACTTGATGGATGTGTTAGAGATCCCCAAATCTTGTGAACTTTGGTATGCAACCTATCTAAAACATGTAGATCACAATAATCGGTTACAGTCGATGAAAAATATGACGAGTTGTGTGTTTGAGGAGTTGGCCTCATATAAATAAAAAATGAGGCCTAGCCTCAATGGATTGGCTAGGTGAGCTACAACTCAACTTTTCAAAACAAAAACAAACAAACAAACAAACAGATAAATAAAATCTGTTGCCTGGAATATTTACTAAGTTTTTTGAATTTTGTCTTATATGTTGGAAATTGCTCATGTTTTCGTCAATAGAAATTTTGTTATGCTTTTTTTTATTCATGTTTTTGATTATCATCATACTTCTCAAATTTGTTGCGTTGTGGAGTCTTTAGCTTCCTTGATGTCTTTATTCTCTCTCGAAGCAGTAAATTTTACTATAAACCTATAATGCTTTATTTCTAAGTTCATACCTCTAAAACCATTCCTTGTTGTATTTGTACTTTCCTTATCTTCTTGCACATCTATATGACATTAGTAAGCAGTTTTTTGTGTGCTAAGTTCATTGGAAGTCAAATTATGAAATGTTCTTAATCCTCATAGCTTATCTCTTTGCGCAGGGACGCTTTACAGGTTCTTATAGCTTCTTTGATGTCTGTATTGTACCAGTTGTTTGACTGGATTTTCCCTTAAAAATTAATTTCTAGTTTCACTTAATGTATTTATTGATTATTGGGAGCTTTCTTTCTTCACTTTGTCATTTATGCTTCCTGATATCCATTAATTTCAAAAGTATCTTCTCAAAGCAATGTTTTGTGTGTCTATTTTTTGTATACTGATTTCTTTAAGAACTGTTTGGTAAGAAAGATGGTCAAGAGAAAGTGACAGAATTTCGGCTTATTTTTTCTGCATGGCAAGATGAAAGTGGCAAATTGAAAATTGGGCCTACTTTTTAGCCAAGTAGGATTTGTCAAGTCCATGACACATTTTTTCCTGCCCTTTAGGAGGGTAAAGTATATCTCTTTTGAGATAATTTTTTTTAGGGTTTCCTCTTGACACTCACAAGAGACAAACCAGCAAACTTCCATATCAGGGAGCAATGTTTGACTGTAGGAAATATGCTTCTTTGTTAGACCAAAATTGAATATTCAAAAGTCTTTTTTAAAAAATTAAGATTTTCGACTCTCCCCTTTTTCCCTTTTATAATGAAAGCGAACTGCCTGTTCTACCTTCTCTCCACTCCATTGCTTTTGGCAAATATTCCAGTATGTTGTTTATTTCACAAATAGTCATCATTTTTTATAATCATCAATTGTAATTATCATTGTAAATCAGGTTCCGTGATATGAGTCGTACCGCATGCGAGAGTGAGAAGAAGATGCTATCAAAGGATCAAATAGCTTCACCATCAACTGATGAAGTTAGCTCAGGAGGATCGATGGCAGGTGGAGTGGGCTCCGGCTTGAAGAAAGGACCATGGACATCTGCTGAAGATGCCATCTTAATTGAATATGTTGAAAAACATGGTGAGGGGAACTGGAACGCGGTCCAAAAGCACTCAGGGCTTTCGAGGTGCGGCAAAAGTTGTCGCTTGCGATGGGCAAATCATCTGCGACCAAATTTGAAGAAAGGAGCATTCACGGCGGAGGAAGAGCAGAAGATCATTGAGCTACATGCTACGATGGGTAATAAATGGGCTCGTATGGCTGCACTTGTAAGTCTACTTCATATCCAGTATTTATTTATAGGGTTAATTGCACCCCAACAGTTTACCCTGTATGGCATTTTTAACCCCCCAAGTAATATTTTAGCAAACACATCCATTCCTCAGCAAATAAAACCCTTAAAGACACAAATTCAACTCTAAGTGAATGATTTTCTAATTAGCTGTACAACTTTTTCGTGTTGTTTAGTGGAGAATTTGTGTTTCTTAGGGTTTTGTTTGATGAACTTGGGGGTGGGGGGTGGGGGGTGCTTGTGCTAATAAATTACTTAATTCTGAAGCCTTTTTGTTTGTCTTTTCATTGAACTAGAAATGCTGTTGATTTTTCTTTCTGTAAAAGGAAATACTTATTTTTGTTATCTGATATAAGTTAGTCATTGTGTAAGAAATCAAAGAAAACGAAATGTATGTACCAGAAGTCTAAAAAATAAATGTGCTATGTAACTATGTTCATCGCCTTGTCTATTATTATATGAATGTTATGTTTCGTATTCTCAAAGATAGGACCAATTGCAAATGCAGATTTCCATGGAATAAAGATCTTAGTATCCGACAGTAGTTAAGGTTTTCCAGTTCAAAAAACAGTAGATAAGTTTTGGGTCCTTGAGGACACTATCAGTTAGGTTGTAAGAACTGAAGTCATGTGGAAGGTCTTAACTTTTACTAGTTCCTTTCAATTCTTGATTGCGTTGAGAACACTACTAAGGTTACCAGTGCAAATTTGTTTATTAAGTTGTAAGCGTACTAGTTCGCTTTCAACTCAGGATCGAGTAATGAACTGAACACCACTAAGGTTAGAACTTATAAGTGCAAATTAGTTTTTCATTTCTAACTTGTAATTTAGAATGTCTTTTGGAACTACACATAAATTCTTTTAAGAGGCAATTATTGATTTCTGATTGCTAAAGAGAATTAGATTTTGAATTCTGAGTTCATGGGAAACTGCTGATAAATGAGTTAATAGGTTATATTTGATGTTTCCAACAGATGTGGCCTAATAGTTCACCACAATTTCATAAAATAGCGTTGATGAAAAAGACGCGGATTAGCTTTATAGTTTCTTTTTCTAGATCTAGCATATGCTCGTATAAGAACTCAAAAAATAAAAATATAACCCTTGATCAGAAGTTTTATATTATTAATTGAGGACTTTCATATATACCCTGTTCTACTCTTTACTTATTTCCGTGTACCCCCTCCAAAACTTAAAATCATATATACCCCTTTACAGTCTTTCTAGCTGTCACGAATCACACCTTCAGTATGCTTTGATAGAACATTCTTAGAATAAGTCTTTGGGCAAATTTTACTAAACACCGTTGAATTTTTTGAGTTTTGAGATAACCCCACTAAACTCTAAAACTACCAGTACACCCTTCTAAACTAGTCCCGCCGTTGGCAAAAGTTATCTCCATTAATTTTGAACTGGATATCCCCAACCCCTATCTTTTCCACTAATTCTTTTTACGAAATAAAAATTCAAACTCCATTTCTCTCCTCATGATCTCTTTGTCTTTCTGTCGTGCACTCCACCACCCTCGAATCCTAGCCCTAACTCGAGGATGTGAGAGCATGTGTTTTGTAGAGGGGGCATGGAGGCTAGGGGTTCAACAAAACCATGGTTGTTTGGATCCTGAGGATGTGAGGGCGCATCATTATGGATGAGGATTGAGATTCTTAGGTCGTGGTGATGATGATAATTGAGAATTTGGGTTTATAGGTTTTTTCTGGATTGGATAAAATTAGTTTTTTCCGTAGAGGAAGCAGTTCCTATTGAATTGAAGGAGGAAGAAAAGAAAAAAAGAGAGGTTGCATGATGATGATGATGATGATGATGAAGGATTTGCTCCTGTGGGTTCTTTGAATTTAAATGACAATTGATAAATTCTTTATTTTTCTTTCTCTCACTGAATTAGAGGAAGAAGAAAAAGAGAGGAATGGGCGATGATGAATAATATTTGAGCCTATGAGTTTTCTTTGAATTGGATGGAAAAGGATGGATTTTTTCTTGTTCGTAAAGAATATGAATTTCATTGAATTAGAGAAGGGAGAAGGAGAAGAGGAAGAGGAAGAGACGAGGAAGACGAGGAAAACGAGGTTGGTTGTATTTTTGTGACAATTAAAAACTGTGATAGTGTTAAGTGAAAAATATAAAGTTCAATGATGTTGGTTGTATTTTTGTATGTTTACGTGTTTAACTCAAAAACTAAAATGGATGGTGTTTAGTAAAATCTACCCTAAATCTTTAACACAATTAGCATTATTACATCAACTTATTTTAGGACTATGCTATATTAATTTGATTATATATTACTCTTAATCTTCATTACTTGTTAATATCCTCCTAAATCAGAATCGAGATAGATTATATTTATACTGCAAAAAGAATCCAAAAGAAAAATAAAATAAAAAACTTAATAATATGAAGAATCTTACCGTCTTACTTGAAGAAAATTTCAAAAATATATGAAGATTGATAGTCATTTTATTTAAAAATGAAGATTGAACAGAAAATAAATTTTTCTTTCAGTATTTATGACTATTAACCAAAAAAGTAATTCAATTTACATAATTAGAGTTTTAGGTCGTGTGATTTACAATACGATAATTTTGTAACTATCTAACTTAACTTAATTGGAGTTAATTAATTTAATAGTTAAAGATAACATGGGCTAATTTATAACAACTTAGGAAACTGTAGTGGGTATATGTAAATTCAAGTGTTGCAGTGGGTATAGAAACAAGAAAGGTTAGACGTACGTATAGACAGAGAACTATTGATTGAAGGTCTCTGTCTAAACATTTTAGTTTAAATTATATAGTTGCCTTGCCTCTTTTTTGAAAAAATATGAGTTTTTTTTACTGTTAGCCTCACCAAAACTTCTGTATAATCATTTTCCCTTAAACTTACTATAAACTTCTTACCCTTCTAAACCTTTAAGGTTATCCTAATCACACATTCATCTCGTTAAAAAGAGTATCTTGTTGGAATATTCTTCCCTCCATTTGGGTGTTAGGTTTAAATTTTTTTTCACTTCTTGCTTAAGAATTTCTATTCAAGATTAGGGTTATCTAGTAAATTAGGAAAATAAAATTATGGTTCTTCATCCTCTATCTTCAATTGGACATAATACCAAACATGAGCTCCACCATCATATTTATATAACACCAAATCTATTACTGTTGTGCCAATTGGATAGTTCTTTCTTTTCTTTATAGCTTGAATGTAAGAAATAGTTGTGCAATTGATGGGTTTTTCTTAGGGCATGAGAGGTTAAGATGGGAATAGAGATGTATTATCTAATTTTAGGTTAACAACTGGACTTAAAGGATGAGAAATGATAGTCAAGATTGATGATTTGTGTTTTTTAGCTACTAGATGGGAAGTTGGAATGTTTTTTTTTTTTTGTGTTTTAGAGTTATTGAATATTAAAAATGAGATAGTGAGGTGGGATTGTGAAGTTTTAGGGCACTAATTGATGGTGAAAGATGAGAAATGGAAATGAGATTGCTGATTTTAGTACTTGTAAAGTTAGACAATAAAAAATGAGAAAGGGATAACTAGAAATTAACGTTGTTGGAAGTAGAAGATGAGAAAATAGAAAATTAATTGTTGGGTTTAGGTGTTTGCATGTATAAGATGGATCATGGGTTATAAATGAATTTTATGTTTCTAAGAGTTTTTAATGCAAAAGATGGTTATGGAAGATGAATATTATACTTTAACAATTTGGAAGATAGTAGTCATGGTCTAGATAATTAGGGATTTGCTATTAACATTGCAATTAGTGTTTAGAAAATATCTAAAGCAAATTGATGGATGAAACCATCAAGGGGACTTGACAATGTTTAAAAATTTTGAGGGCCTAAAAAACATAAATATCAAGTTTCGCGGGAGAGTGGGTGGGCTAGAATTAAAAATTGGCTTGTCATCCATGTTTTCAACTAGGGACTGTTTGGTTAGCAACAAAAGGAAATGTTGCATGTAACATTTGTTGCAAACAAAGAGGCTTAAATCCCTCGTTCGGTAGGTTTCAACCCTTATAGTTGATTTGTCAAAATCCAAATAAACTTTTCGTGTTTGATTTGAACAAAAAGAAATAGGAAATGCAACATTTGTTGCAAATTTGCTTAGGCAGCATTTGTTGCAAATTTGCTTAGGCAGCATTTGATTGGTTATTTGGCATACCAGAAAGCTATCCAAAACCTACTTTTTCCGTTTTGGAACTTTCAATCTGAAATGTGGAGCAATTTGGTCAAAAAGTACAAATTTGGTGTTCCGAATAACATTTACAGCATGGACATACAGTTGGTGCATGTTTATTTAAAATATAGCCTTTTAACTTCTACAATCGCTATTTCACAATCATCAATTACATCATGGACTAATTCTCATTGCACTATAATGCATAGTGGTTGTTTGAATAATCGACATTTCAGAGTAGCTATATTAATATTTTAATTTTTGAAAACAACAATATGTTTCATCACATACGCATTTCTTTCTGCCTAACCATATTGAAGAAGCCTACCCTTCCTGTACCTAGTTCCATACCTATTAGCATGCCACTATTACGTTTCGTTTCCTGTACCATCATGTTGTGCATTTTAGGAACTATGGGAGCAATGAGCCATCTTAGGAATCAGATATATAATTGCTAGGATTGTTTGTGTTCCTGGAGGTGATTGTATTTCATATACAGCTTGATGGATTCCACATGGGAAGTAAATATTCTATATCATGCACAGAAGTGGTTCTACCATCTTGTTCTTGGTATCGCTAATGTCTTTCTGTTTAAATTTGCTATCTGTAGCCCATGACAATTGCAATGAATATGGTTATGGTTGTATTCACTTTGCCGGCAGCATTAACGTTTTCCCTATTGTTTCCCCAGTTACCTGGTCGCACAGACAATGAGATAAAAAACTACTGGAACACGCGGATCAAGAGACGCCAGCGCAATGGCTTACCACTGTACCCTCCCAATATGTCTTTGTCAGCATCAAACAACAATCACCAAGGATACAATGTTGGAGACTTTAATGAAGACATGCAAAATGAGGTTCTGAACAGAAATGGTTATGAAATTCCTGAATTCGCATTTAACAACTACAGTGCATCTTATCTTCCACCACTCCAAGAACCGAGTTATAGCTTCATTAATCAACCAGTGTATCATCACCCAAGCATCAGAAATGTGCCCCTAATGTTCGAAAATTTCTCAATCAACCCGTCGGAAAAAAATAGCTCGACCTTTTTACCAAACTACCCCTATGATCCCGATCCTTTATGCAAGAATTTTGCACCTATTGGCAGCCATGCCCTAATAATGAATGGCAACATCTCTACTTCCGGGCCCCATTTCGAGGCCGTGAAGTCGGAGCTCCCTTCACTCCAATATCCTGAATCTGATTCAAACTACTTGTTTGACTGCGGTTTCTTGCCTCCATCTGAGGCAGTAGTTACTTATATTCAATCTGAATGTTCTTCACCTCGAAACAGTGGTCTTTTAGAAGACGTAATTTTTGAGTCACAAGCGATGCGTAGTGGCAAGAAACAGTCGTCTGATTACTCAAATTCTTCTGTGATGGTGCATAGTGATATGATGGATTGCTCGGACTATAATTTCTGTGACCCGATTTCTCCTTTGGGCTGTTGTGCCACTTCTGTATTCAATGAGTACACCCCTCCGATGAGTGGCAGCTCCCTTGACGGTAATAATCAACCTGTAGTTTGTGTATTTCAATAAAGGATATATTTTGTTAAATTCCATGCCTTTCAGCGTTATTTATATCAATATCATAAACTTTATAAATTGCAAGTAGATACTGATAACTTAGCATTTTTTAAATAAATACCATGTGCTCCAGGAGATTTAGCTCTCGAGAAATACTAGAAGCACTGAAAAGTGATAATATGTGAGATTTAGCTCTCAAGAAATTACTTAATGTTGTCTGATTATAATTATCACTGCAGGTTCAGACTTTATGCTGCCTAATACTAGAGATCTGGACATTAAGCCAGAACCAGATTTCTTAAGGCCCGATGCCTTACTGGGGTCCGATTGGCTTTTGGATAGCTCCCAAATTTCAAAAGATCGTGCTGACATGAACGATGCCATTGCAGCGCTTCTGAATTATGATGACATTCGAAGCTAGCGCGATATGTCTCGTGTTTGTCAATCACCTGGGATACCCTTGAGGTTGCTTTTGAGGGGAATGGATTTGTTTCTAGATTTTTACTACCGGTCGACTGGGCCAAACCGTTGCGTTAATGATTGATTTCTTGATATGATTGATTAGGCCTTGAACATCTGCTTGCATTCTTTGAAAGCAACTAGAAGCTTTATTTAGTCGAATGACTATGCAAACTATTTGTTTGAAGCTTTTTTCATGATTTAGTAGTTATGCGACTCCGTTTCATTTGTTTATGAAAGAAAGACAAGCTAGAGTTTGAAATTTGGTTGTGTTACCCTATTAAGGTGTTCCCTTCTTTGTTTGTTACCTTGATTATCGTTTCAAGTTTATCTGTGTATAGATTTCATTTTGTGGCCTGGCAAATACATCTTCTCAATTCGAGATTAGGCAATATTTCATCTATAAGTTTTGATTTTAAGGTTATGCATGGAGTTGGTGATTTATATTCTAGTCATCCAATTCTCAATGTCTATTTGGTTTCGGCATAGTTACTATATTGTGATCATATCTCTAGATCTGCTTTTCAAATAAATATGAAAGAAAAATTCCTGATTATTACATTTTACTTTATAGTTACAACCATACACTGTTATGGATTTCCTAATCATTTTTGTCATTGCCTTTTTATTTATTTCAAATATTAACTTATAGCGGTTCTTTTGATTTAAATAAAATTAATTTATCAAATATTTTAAAGATATTCCTGTATCCATCTTTTATTTATTTTTTATTTTTATTTACTTTCTATAGCATTAATGACACAGTAAAAATTATTAAGTCAGTAAATTATTGGCATTGTAGTAAGTATGAAATAACAAAGAATTTATTTGTTTGTGCTGTCTATTATCAGAAAGTTTTTCAAACGTTTCTCTCTTTATTTAGGCTAAATTGCACAAATGTACCTATCAACTTTTATGTGTTTTGGCGATTGATACCGTAAATTTTAATAATCAGAGATAAATACCATAAATTAATTTTTTTAGACATAACCCTCTCGAAAATTTAGGGATTGACTGAGCATGGGATCCCCTGTTAATTAATTACTGTGCATTCCTGAACACTCTAGCAGGCACTCCGTCAACCAACCGCATGTATCGTCATATAAATCCCCATAATTGTAGAATTTTGTGATATCCCAAATTTACCCAATCCGGTGGTTCTAGCGTCAAAAGCAGGCAACAATACCTTTGCGGAAAGTTCGACATGCAGATCAAAGTCGTTTCTGGGCATTCTGCCGGCACCCTCACTTCCTTCTTTGTACGTAACCAACTATATATTGCAGCATTAACTGTTTGCTAGATTTCATTAAGATACATGAGTCCATTTGTAATAAAATTAATGCATGCACAATATTGCTTGGACAGTGGCATGGTTGGACTTTTTCGATGAAACTCAACCTGCAGAGCTCAAATGGGTGAGAGAAAGCTGCTTGGTTTACGACCACCGTCATGATGCTTATCGGTTCCCACAAGGTTTTCCTGCAGAGTGCTCCATCAACATACAATAATTATTACTCTTACAAACACTCGTGAGCCCTGATAAAATAAGCCAAATGAAATAAAACTAATATATATAATAAAGTGCAATGTAACACTTGTGATAATTTGGTTAAATTGAGTATTTAAATGCATGAAAAATATCTCGATACAATATTATATTACATTTGTTTCTTTATTTTTCTAGATATATCCGACATCACCAGCGCAGTTATAAGCATAGCTCTGCTGATCTAAGGTTTCACCTCACCGATTTTTCTTTTTGGAGACACCCGATAAAATTGGGATGATACATAGAAGATTAGCATGGCCCTGCATAAGGATCATATGCACAAATCGAGATATGGTCTAAAATTTTCTTTTACCAAGTATTAAAGGGCCATTGAATTTTCTTGGTTTTTGAGATAGCTTCATTGAACTTAGAGAAAGACCATGAATCTGCCTTGTTCATCATACAATGCCATATTCAGTTCATTTAGGAGCTAATTTAATATCCTTGTGTCTTAAATGAATGACGCAAACTAACATTCATACAACATTGCTAGTTCATATATATACAGGGTCATTGTTTCTTCAAGTTCAATGATGCAATCTCAAAAACCTTAAAAATTTCATGGCGCCTTATAAATTTTACCATTAAACCTAGGATAAATCCTTTACCCGCCAAGGCGGAATAAATGCTCGATCCCTAAAGAAATGTCTTCAGGACCAGGGCTAATAAGCCAAGTTCTACTTACTCAATGCGGGTGACAAAAGAGCTTTTGCGGTACTGAGAGAATCTTTTTTGTTCCGATACAATCGGTGGTTTGCTAGGATGCACCAAGGAAGGGGGAGGGTGTTGTTCCTTGAACCGAGTCTGATATTTTGTTTTCGCATAACGAAATGAATTCCTGATTGGCTTTGTGTGAAGCGTGCCTGAACAAACTAGTCTACGTTCAGCCAATATCCCTATCTTGCCTCGAGAGCTGGGAAATGTCTCACCCTTACTTACTGTGATGGTAATAAAACCATTTGTTTTTAAAATTTATATTCATTAGCTCATTTGTCCTCTGGAACGTGCCACACGAGAAAAATACGTTGACACATTCAGTTACGAATAACGACAGTAGCCCAGGGTTGAAGAAAACCGCGGACTACATTCAAGATTAAGTTGTTCCTTTTAATTCTCTATCCTTAGGGCCATAACCGCATAAGCCCTACCGAGAGATACACGAAAACACTGAACTTAACACTACACGTTTTCGTATTCTCCTCCACAAAACCGGGACGCAGGCACCTGACATGGCAAATTAGCTTAAATTAGGACACAAGGACATGGATATAAGCATGCATACATATATACGTATATCCAATGTCTTTCACATTGAATTTTAATTCCAAAAAGCTACCAAAATGTTATAGATTTTTTGAAACTACCACTATTAAAACAGCACCATTTACTTCAGTTGCCATACCGGCGAAAAAGCACATGGGGGTTTTCTGCACAAATTAGTACTGATCAATGTAAGGCGGATCGTCATCAGAGAAATCATAGTAAAACCATAAAATTAACAATAGTCAATGTGAGTAGAAGTCGAGAGGCACCTTTGCATCATGAAACATGCACAAAGTACAACTGTTTCGACTTCTCCTTTGTTCACATTTGAGAGAAAAAAAGATTCGTGAGAAGAAACTGAAACGTTTAGTGTTTCGTAGGATAGGTAAAGCAAGAATAATCATGCCATATTGCATTCACATCGTGAATAAAGAACAAGGTACCGATTCTGTTATTTGCTGAATGGTCATAATGGCGTGATATATAGCGGGATCCACATCCTTCAAATACTCCAATGCATCGGCTTGGATGTGAAAATCGTTGCTGTCTCGAGAGATCACAGGTGGAGCAACGGTTGGTTGTGAGCCTGAAGAAGAGTTGGAGCTATATATAAATACAAGAAACGTTTTATAAAAAAAATAATGTAACATTTAAACCAGATAAATTGCCGATAACATTCGAGCTCAAATCCTATCTCGAAAAAACGCATATCAGAGTGATTATATCATTTGGCCATCCTAGAAATTCATAGTGGATTGCTGATTTTTATTATTTATTTAATTTATGCAAACACAAAACCACTATATGGTAACAAATCACTACTCACTTGAGATAAAAAATGATTTGAGTGTCTTGAAGAACCGATAGGCCAAAGAAAGAACAAGAGGCTTCTGACCATTTTAAGAGACGATGCTTCTTATACAATGGTTTTGGGTGAGTAGAACTCAATTGACAGGAGTTATATAGAGGAGGAGAGAGGCGTTTTTCTCGGTAACGTCATAGGACACCTTGCTGAAGAATAAGTCCGCTTTTTCAGGTACGGAAGGCGACGGGCGAGTAGCCCGAAGTTAAAGATAACTATGGGTAACGGTGTAATTTCTAGATAGATTTTGGAATTTATTTTTTTCGCCCTCTCTTATTAGCAAAGCAATGCTTGCAATAAATACTACAAAACATTTGCAGCGAAAATCCTGGATTTTAACTTGCCATCTTCATACTCTACGCACTCTCCCATTAGATAACCTTATCTTGTGCAATATTGTAAAACATGTACTCGTTCTCTATTCGTTGGGCCAATGCATAGAGCATAAACTGATTACACTTCGTATAACCATATTATACAGAATTACAGAAAAATGAATTTTAATATGTATGTGTACAGAAAAACCTTAAAAAATATGAAAAGTGAAGAGAAAAGGATGTCAATGGGGATAAGAACAAACCTAGGACTTTATTAAGCAAATATTAATTTAATGTAACAGGTTGGTTTCGATCCAAACCCTGTTAGACCAGGCCGCATTAAACGCATAAAAAAAATCTGGTCGAGACACGACCAATTCTAAATTGGGCGGACTTTTTGAATATTGCATTGTTTTCATAATGGACTGGTGTTAGAAAAATAAACTCACCCAAACCGGCACTCAAACATGAACCCACCAGCTACCCGAACCCGGTGTGTACCTGTCAAACACATTGAGAATCATGTGTTCTCGACTTGTGAATTGTTCTCTTAACAATGACCGGGATGGAGGTCAGGATCTCCTTCAGCTCCGTCGGTCCTGCAATGACGCTCTTGGACGGCTAAGATTTGGTTTTGAAGTTGTTGAGTGTGGATCTCAATGGGTTGGCGTTGGACGCTGAGCTACCTGCAAAGAAGTCCCGAGGTGGGTGACCGACGATCAATTTAGAGCCGAGGAATAGGGGCAGAGTAGTGGCGTATTGAGATAAATTTCTGATATCTGGGTCGTCTGGGAGAGGGGTTTATATAGGGGGCGCGTGGAGCGAGCGGGCGCGAGATCACCGCCGTCAGTTACGCCCCAGCGTTATCCTCGTCTTGAATGGCGGGATGCGTCCATTAATAGAGAGATGCGCTAGCGTGGGACGCGGATCGTGGAGAGACGGATATATCGCCATGGCGATATATACGGAGCCGTTGCGGGACGCATGGAATCCACGCTCTTGGTTGATCGGGGAAGGCCGAGGAAGCTCGGCACGTCGGGGGTCGGAGACGAGCCGGGAGGCCGAGGAAGCTCGGCACGTCGGGGGTCGGAGACGAGCCGAGAGGCCGAGGAAGCTCGGCACGTCAGACGGCTCGGAGACGAGCAAAGAGACTGAGATAGCTGGGAGACGAGCTGTTGGTGGTTTTCCAGGTGAAGGCGGAACGTATTCAGGAATGTCTTTTGGAAGGTCGGATATGTTCCCGGAGATGAAGTCCCGAGGAATCCTCACAATGCAACTCGTTTATTCCACTTCCGTAGCTTTCGGGACAAGTCATCCGTCATGTGTCGTAATCTGAGGAGATATCACTTGTGAGCATCATCATTAGTCCCCACTCTCGTTTCGACCTATCCAAGGGTCGGGTCGAGAGTGGTATGCTCGGTTTTTCTTTCGTTCAATTTAGCGCCAAGAATCATAATGTAGATCGCCCGGGAACGGCACGGCGTTGTTCTCCGCCGAAAATAGAGACGCGACCGCGAAGGTTCGTCTTGCCTGAATTTGGGGGTAGATACTAATTGGTGCTATCCGTCCACTTCTCCGAAGATGCCAAGTTGATTTATGGCACCATGTATCGAAGGTTTAAACGGATGCGGCCGATGCAGAAGACTTCGTCAGATTCCACCTCATTTGAGGGGTTTTTGATTGTGGGGACGCTCTTCCCTGCAGGCGCAAGCCCCTGCAGTTAATTACGCTACCGCATCGCGGTAACCACTTTCTCCTTCTCCAGATGGTCATTTCGTGTCGTGTGTATTTGTTTTGTTTTTGGTTGTCCGTTGATTGTATACGGAGACTAATTTATGTTGTGCCCGTAGGGCGTCGATTAGCCCAAATCCGTATCTTCTTAGATTTGGGTTTGGGGTTGGGTTTAAGGATACGTTAGTCTCATTTAAGACTAAGATCAACTTAAACGTATGTTAAGGATACGTTAGCCTAATTTCAGACTAAGATCAACTTAACGGGATCGTTTAGATCTAACAAGAGAGCATTCGGGCCTATTGTTTAGTTTAGGAATATTGCGGTCGATTACCAGTTTAAGGATATGGTGGTCCGGTGTTAGTTTAAGGACATTACGGTCCGAGGTTAAGGACATCATAGTCCGTGGGTTTAAAGCGACCCCACAATCCGAGATTAAGGACATCATAGTCCGTGGGCTTAAGACCCCACAGTCCAGTTTAAAGACGTCATAGTGTATGAAATGTATGGTTGTCGGGACCCGTCATTTCTATGAAGACGTTGAAAGATTACAACGACATATATTCAGAGATCTACCCTTGAACCAATTTTGGTTGAGAGATCTGTAGTCCAATTGGGACTAAGATCTGAGATTTATGAGCATATGGGCTCAATTAATCTGAGTTGAGGACTTATGGTCAATCTTGGGCTAAGTCCAATCAAGTTAAAATGTTTAACATTTATTTTGGGCTGTTGAGCATTTATTTGGGCTTGGCCCTTTTAACAATACTGAGCATTGATTTGGATTCTGACAGTATTTTTGTATTTTATTGAATGCTGAGCATTCATCATAGTTCTGGGGCTTATTAAAGAACGGTTTATGTTTTATCAGCGCACACGTGAGGAGCACGTGGTGCGCTTGGCGCCAGTCAAAGAGCGCAGTGCGCTTCTGCCGAGTAGCGCACACGTGAGGGATACGTGGCGCGCTTGGCGCTAAGCGCCAGATGATGAGCGCAGTGCGCTAATTTATGAGCGTATTGCGATATTAGTTCAGTGGCGCACACGTGAGTGACACGTAGTGCGCTTGGCGCTGAGCACCAGTCCATGAGCGCAAAGCGCTAGTTCAAGAGCGCAAAACGCTAACTGTTGAGTGGCGCACACGTGAGTGACACGTGGTGCGCTTGGCGCTGAGCGCCAGTCCAAGAGCGCAGAAGCGCATTTGATCAATTTTATGATCTGGGAAATAAATTCTCCCTTAGAAGAGACTTTGTCTCAAGATCCTAAGACCAAAAGTTTTTACTTTATAGGAGATGTTTTAATCTCTTGTATTGATGAAAGGATTTGCCTTTATGGATCTATGATCCTTAAGAGAATTGAATTATTCTCTCCCCCTTTATTTTATAATGAGATGTTCATGATTTCTTTTTGTAAAATACAATTTATCTTATAGATCTATGATCTGTGAGAAGAATTATGTTCTTCTTCTTTTTTATTTTATTTTATGATAAGATCTTTTGATCTTTTTGTGAAAGACCTTAGTCTTGTAGATCTATGATCTTTAAAGAAGTGAGTTCTTCTTTTCAATTATGAGATGATTTCATCTCTCTGTTCTTTTACCTTGAAGAGAAGAAGTTCTTCTATTGAGAGCTTGGCACTTCTTTCTGAGATTCTCTCAAAACTTATGGGAGAGTTCCTCTCTACGCTTCTGTATATTTAAGACTTGAAGTCTATGGGCCTTTATATAGGGCAAGCTGATCAGTTCAATCAGTTAAGGAGATCTTTTCTTCAATTGATTTGGGAAATTTCCCATCGTTGGATCTTTGATCCAAGAGCTTCTGATTTATAGAAGGCATTTGTTCCCGCCAAAAATTTCTGCGCAAAAGAGTTCAAGGTATCAAATGGCAGCGATACACTTAAGAAAATGCGAACCAGTATCTTCCGGCCTGTATTTTGATAAACTCCCCAATAAGGAATTGTTAAATTATGATGGTATTGAAAGTATCTCGAAAAAAACTTCGATTTGATATATTATGGGCCTCATAATTCATCCGGGATCAAAAGTTATGAGCAAATGTGTTATGCACATGTGATCTAAGAAAGAAGATGCGAACCAGTATTTTCTGAGCTGTATTTTGACAAACTCCAAAATGAGAAACAGCTAAATTCTGATGGTATTGAAAGCATCTTGAAAATATCTTCGATTTGATATATTACAGGCCTCATAATTCATCCGGGATCAAAAGTTATGAGCAAATGTCTATGCACATGTGATCTAAGGAAGAAGATACGAACTAGTATTTTCCGAGCTGTATTTTGACAAACTCCGGAACGAGAAATGACTAAATTCTGATGATATTGAAAGTATCTCGAAAAGTCCTTCGATTTGATATATTATGGGCCTCATAATTCATCCGAGATCAAAAGTTATGAGCAAATGTGTTATGCACGTGTAATCTAAAATAATGCTCTACTACATGGGAAATGCATTTTTTAGTCCCACATCGGGAAAATGAGAGATGGCTTCTCTACCACTCCCAAATAAATAAGAGGGGATATCTCTTAGAAAGAGAAGAGTTAAATCCTCAAAGGATTCAATACTGAAAGGAGCTTAGTTCTCGAAAGAAGCTTAGTTCTCCAAGATAGGAGCATGCTCCTCCATAATGCGTATATGCGCAAGCGCCATGTGCGCTACGTGCAACGCACGTGTGCCCGCCATACGGCACCATGTGCAACGCACGTGCGCACCATATGAGAACATTTAATAATATTAAAAGGAGCCTGTTCTCCATATATAGAAGCTCTGCTTCTCCTCATAATGCGCATGTGCGCTACGTGCAACGCACGTGTGCCCGCCATGCAGCACCACGTGCAACGCACGTGCGCACCACATGAGAACATTTAATAATATTTGTAAATCCCCGTTTCCATTCTAATAAAAGTTTCCTATTCTCCGACTTCCAGTGGTTTCCTTTCTTTTTCCTTCATATTTTGAATTGGTTGTTAAGCTCAATATTTATATTTTTTCCAAACCCTAAAAGTTAAAACCCAAGATTTAAAACCAAAGCCAATTAAACTAAAACCTAAACTAAAAACCCAAAATAAAATCAATATTAACATATTCTTAAACTCCAGCCCATCCCTTTAAATTTCTCAAATTCATTGCATTAGCTTCCTCCAGCCCACAAATTTTAAAAAATAAAACCCCTAAATTGAGCCCGGCCCTTCCCACTCTCAACGCTCAGCCCATTTCAGTTTTAAGGGAAATAATTTTTTTTTAAACGGGCCGGCCCAGCTCAGCAGCCGTTCCCTCATCCTCTTACCCGACCCGGTCCACCTCTGTTCATCTCCCTTCAAAATTTCCCCCCAACGGTAACCTCCCAAACTTACGCGCGCGACCCGCCTCCTCCACCGTCGCTCACGCCCACGCCCACGAAGTACCGTTGCCCTCGCCCCCACGACGCGCTCCTCTCGTCTCCCTTATCTCCTTCCCACCTCGCTCACCCCCTCTTTTTCAGAATCCCTCATCTCTCTCCCTCACAAGAAACTCACCGAGCACAAATTTTTCCTCACCTCGCCACCGGCGACGACCCTCGACAGCCCCCTCGGCAACCCTCGATCACTCCTCCACCAACCTCCTCCCTTCACGACTCCACCCTTTTTCAACCCGAGCCCCTGCCAAATATCCCCTGCACACCCAAACCCATTTTTGCACCTAACCACGGCCATCCCTGGCACTCAACGTCGGCGAGCCCCTCTGACCTGAACCACCTTTGCGACCCTCTACATCTTTAGCACCATCCCCATCACTCCAAACTCGACCCCACTGCTCCCCCTCTCTTTCCAAAACCCATCTGCAAACTTTTTCCCCTCACTGTGAACGGCACTGTTGCACTTCGCCGGAGCGCCGCCGCCGACCATCGTCAATCTCAGCACTACTCAAGAGATCCATAGAGCCTACTCCACACTTCCAGCGCGCACAAGATGACTCCGGGAAACTCCGACGTAAAACCCGTGTTTCGAAGCGAGCTCGCGAGAATCCGTTACACGGCGTACGTCACGCGTCCGTGACGCCACGGCTGCCGTACGACCCCGAGACGTGTCCAGGCAAGTGTTTACTTGCTTCATGCTAATATATTAGTGGTATAAACCTAAAATATCTAGTTTACGGATTTGCCGATTACCGATACATATCATGACCTAAGTGCTCGATACTAGATCCCAATGGAAATGATTGTTTATTTTGACGGAGAATGATATTTTCTGTTGGCCCATAGGATGATAAATATCGTGTATGAATCTCGCGGGAAAATACGATTGTTAGTGATAAAAATCGATGCCCCCAAACATGCCGTTAAAACTAATATTTTCTCGTATCTGCAAATGAATAAAATCACCGTAAATTACATACATACTGGAATGATGCGCTCAAGGGCTTAAATCGAAGCAGATTCGACGAACTTTAACCCTATGTAAAATTTCAATGATTTCCGTTCTGAAACCGTGATGATAATTGGATCGGAATGCGTCTCTGGACTGCAGTCCAGAACGTTTCTGATTATGGTGTTCTGTCCAAAGACCTGCGTCACTATGTTTTCTGAAGTCGTATGTTGCGGAACCCTGCAGCAGATTAAAGATATTCCTGTTAGTTAAACGAAACTGGTGGTTCCATTCCGAATCATCGCCGTTTGCTATTCTAAACTGTATTTAAAAGGGAAGAACGTATAACTGCCCAGAACAGATTCTGAAATGACATCCTGAGGTTAAACTGTGTATAACTTTCAACATACAGATGCGATTGAGGATCCGTCTGTTGCGTTGAATACTTTATCGAAATCCCTAGATTTCATTTAACTGTGACATCGCTAAATTCTGAGTCCAACTGGGTGCAATTCGTGTCGTGAAACGGACGTTCAGTTCTGAAACTGAATTTCCAGCCGCGAGCACTTAAAATGAAATAGCTATATCTTGAGAACCGGAATCCCGATTGAACTGAAACAAAATTTGATGAATTGCTAACTGAGTGTTCTATTTATCTTACTTGTATCATTTTACTGAATTCTTAACATATTAATTTATGCAAATTACTTTAGTTAATGGCAAGCATGTTGATTCATAACATACAGAGCTTATTGGTAGCATACAATACATATATCATACTCTTTCCATATACTCAGTGTTAGGGCGTGTGGACATTGCATTATCGTGCGTGATAGATGTTGGTTTAGGAGTGACGGGTACACCAATGGAAAGTGAATATTCGTGGCAGTGATTGATACAGTGAACATTGATGAAACCGTGCCATTGGTATACTTGTACACAACTAGATCAATATCATAAATAGTGTAAACCTGGGGAAAAAGGGGAAATCAAAGTGGAAAGAGTATCGTATTTAGCGGGACCGTGTTTAGAGGATGATCATTCGAACCGTGATACTGATACGTGTAGGGTAGGATCTAGCGATCCGGCTGACAGGGTTATGTCCCGGGCATGTGGGCCGTTGTCTCGGGTATGTATGAGACTCCTGTTAAACATGATCCTCCTTCCACTATGTGATTTCAAACATGACCTAGAGACCGATAGGGACACATGACGTATTCTGCATCATATAGTGACATAGTGATTACTTGCATTGTTCTTATACCAGTATTACCTCATTTATCTGTTTCATCTTATTATAATAATATTGTTATTGTGTCGCTCTGACGACCTGAGTATGCATGCTCAGATCCCGCGGGAGGACCAGCACAGGAGACGGATCTACCCTTTGAGTTCACGGAGTTATAGTTTGGTGTACCTTCTTCTTTTACTGCTTTCCATAAAAGCGATCGTGAGATTGAACTTGGTTAGTTATTGTTCTTATTATTTGTAATTTGTGAACAATGGAATTTTAATGTAATAAATTAGTGATGTGATTCCGTTAATACTGTGCTGTATTTACTGATTACCATGTAATGCTAGAAGCCGAAGTGTGACTACGGCGGGATGATTCCTTGACCGTAGGAGCATGGCTGGCCTAGTCATCCCTCGTTTTCCGTATTTTGGGAAGCGGGGCATGACATGGTTCAGTTGGTATCAGAGCCTGTGTTTAGTATCAAGGGATAACATTAAGTATGCCGTATTACGTTATTCTTGTTTCACTACTCTTGATTTCCATCCTTGAATCTGATCCTATCCTTTTGAATCTTCCAGTGATATGACGTCTCCGAACGACCCCTCCTCGGACTCCAGCTCTCAGGACCGCACGGAAAGAATACTTAGTGCACTGACCACTCTCGCGGAAGCTCAAGAGAGAAAGACAGACTTGCTTACTGAGGGACTCAGGGCGATTACCGCCGCAGGAGGACCCTCCGCACTTATTACCGCCCCCGAGGGCGCTACTCCACCAGCTTATCAGGCTAGGGTTGGTACCGTATCAGACTTCCGACGGTTACATCCAGCTGCATTCACAGGGCTAGCTGAACCCCTTGAGGCTGAGCAATGGCTGGTAAACATGGAGAATCTATTGACAGCCGCCAGGGTTCCAGAGGAAGACAGAGTGGATGTGATAAAGATTCAATTAGAAGACGAAGCCCGTACATGGTGGTCGGTGGAAGAAAGCAGACTTGATGAGCCTATTGAATGGAGCAAGTTTAAGGAGTGCTTCCTAGATCATTATTTCCCTCCTACAGCCAAGGCAGAAATGGAGGAAAGGTTTATTCTTTTAAAGCAGAATGGACGCCCAGTGGACGTTTATGCGGCAGAATTCAATCGTCTGAGCCTCTTTGCTCCATACATGGTCAAATCAGAGGCCACCAGGGCCAGACGCTTCCTTCAGGGGTTAGATTTCGAGTTGCAGCAGTTTATTGTATCGTTGGATTTGCAGACTTTCGCACAGGTACTTAACGCGGCGAGAGTTCAGGAGCAATTGATTAACAAGTTCATAAGACCCCCAGTCGTTCCAGCACGTACCCACGCGCCTTCTCGAGGAGCCATACCGGTTCACAGAGCAGGAACGACACAAATGAAGCGCCCGTTCGTACCACAGCATCGCCCCCAGAGACAGGGCGTGACTTGCGGCTATTGCGGTAGAGGAGGGCATACCCAGAAGGACTGTCGCCGTGCCAAGGGACAGTGCTTGATTTGCGGTTCCAGCCAGCACAGGATTAACAGTTGCCCTGAGCGAGCAGAGATACAGGGAAGTTCTGGACCGCCACAGCAGAGGCCGCAGGAGCAGAGGCAACCCTTTACAGGTCGCGGTCAGGGACGGACTTTCACCTTGACCACCGAGCAGGCAGAAGCGTCAAGAGACGTGGTTACAGGTACTCTACTCGTACATTCCTTGCCAGCTAGAGTACTATTTGATTCGGGAGCATCGCATTGTTTCTTGTCTGGGCATTTCACTAATACACACTCAATACCACATGAACCACTAACCAAGGGATGGGAAATTCATACGGGTAATGGCATTATTATATCTAGTCGAGAATGTAGATTATGCCCAGTTGTAGTGTGTGGCAGGGAATTCTATGCGAATTTCCATTTGATCGGGACAGACAGTTACGACGCAATTCTCGGGATGGATTGGATGAGCACTTTCCATGCAGTTATCGATTGTCGTGCAAGGAAGGTGATCTTCCGCATCCCTAATCACCCGGAATTTATTTTCGAGGGCGGAAGCGAATCTTTGGAGCCAGCTAAGTACAGAGCAAAGCCTAAGGAGCTGACAGCTATGGAGATTGATAAGAGCCAACCCCAGAAATTGTTCGGGACTTTCTAGACGTATTTCCTGAAGATCTACCAGGTCTACCACCTCCTCGAATCTTGGAGTTCTCAATCGATTTGATTCCAGGTACAGCCCCAGTATCCAGAGCCCCATACAGAATGGCGCCAGTTGAGTTGGCAGAATTGAAGAAGCAGGTTGAAGAACTATTGGAGAAGGGATTTATTCGGCCAAGCGCTTTACCGTGGGGTGCACCAGTCCTGCTAGTAAAGAAGAAGGATGGATCGCTGCGAATGTGTATAGATTATCGGGAGCTGAACAAGGTCACAATAAAGAACAAGTACCCAATACCGCGCATTGACGACCTATTCGATCAGCTAAGTGGAGCTAAGGTATTCTCGAAGTTGGACCTCCGTTCTGGATATCATCAAATTAGAGTAGCAGCCGAGGATGTATGCAAGACGGCCTTCAGGACCCGATACAGACACTACGAGTTTCTTGTGATGCCGTTCGGTGTTACCAATGCCCCAGCAATATTCATGGACTTGATGAACAGAGTGTTCGCAAAGTACTTGGACACGTTTGTCGTTGTGTTTATCGACGACATATTTGTCTACTCGAAGACCTGGGAAGAGCATGCTGAGCATTTGCGCACGGTCCTACAAATTCTTCGAGAAGAGAAGTTGGATGCGAAGTTAAGCAAGTGTGAATTCTGGCTCGACAAGGTTCAGTTTTTGGGACATATTGTTTCGGGCGAAGGTATCTCGGTGGACCCGGCAAAGATAGAATCTGTCAGAGATTGGCCAACGCCGAAGTCAGTGGCCGAGATCAGGAGTTTTCTAGGATTGGCAGGTTATTATCGGAGATTCGTCCAAGATTTCTCAAGAATCGCGGAACCATTGACGAGACTGACACGGAAGGACGTGCCGTTTACATGGACAGAGGAGTGCACTCAGGCATTCGACACACTAAAGCAGAAGTTAACCACGGCGCCTATTCTCACAGTACCAGATGATTCCGGTGGTTTAGTGATACACAGTGATGCCTTAGGGAAGGGTTTAGGTTGTGTCCTAATGCAGCACGGCCGAGTGGTTGCTTACGCCTCTCGACAACTGAGAAACCACGAGAAGAACTACCCCACACATGACTTGGAGTTAGCCGCGGTAGTCTTTGCGTTGAAGATTTGGAGGCACAATCTATTGGGTGAGAAAGTAGAGGTATACACGGATCATAAAAGTTTGAAATATGTTTTCACTCAGAAGGAACTAAACATGAGGCAGCGCCGATGGCTAGAGCTAATGGCAGATTATGACTTGGACCTTCAGTATCACCCGGGGAAGGTCAATGTTGTACCAGATGCGCTCAGTCGCAAACCATCGGTCATGATGTTGACCGATCAGAGGAGCATTATTGAGGATTTCTAGAGACTTGAACTTGAGGTCGTTACGCCGAACGCACTCAGTCAATTTTGGCAACTACAGGTGCATTCTTCCCTGGTGGATCGCATCAAGATTGCACAAGCGGATGATCCCCGATTACAAAAGTTCAGAGAGCAAGTGAAAGCTGGACTGAGAACGGATTTGATTATACATGAAGATGGCTCTCTGAGATTCGGTAGCAGACTTTGCGTACCTAAAGGAGATGTTCGAGAAGAAGTTTTGGCTGAAGCACACAGTTCAGCTTATTCTGTGCATCCAGGAGGTACAAAAATGTATCAGGACCTAAAGCAGTACTTTTGGTGGAACGGAATGAAGCGAGAAATTGCGAGGTTCGTATCCAGCTGCTTGGTATGTCAGCACGTGAAGGCGGAACACCAGAGGACAGCAGGATTGTTACAACCATTGCCGATACCTGAATGGAAGTGGGAGCACATTACTATGGATTTTGTGACGGCCTTACCACGGAGCCCTAGAGGTAATAACGCCATTTAGGTTATCGTCGATCGCCTCACAAAAGCTGCACACTTCCTACCTTTCCGAGTGGGACAGTCGACAGAATCACTGGCAGAAAGATATATGCAGGAGATTGTGCGACTTCACGGTGTTCCAGTCAGCATTGTGTCAGACCGGGACACGAGATTCTTGTCGCACTTTTGGAAGAGCTTACAGGAGAGTTTGGGAACCCGCCTTAAATTCAGCACAGCTTATCACCCGCAGACGGATGGACAATCCGAGCGTACGATTCAGACGCCCGAGGATATGTTGAGAGCCTGTATGTTGGACTTTCAGGGTTCCTGGGAGGACCATCTGCACCTAGTCGAGTTCTCTTACAACAATAGTTACCAGGCTAGTATTCAGATGGCCCCTTTTGAAGCACTATACGGGCGGAAGTGTCGATCCCCAGTATGTTGGGATGATGTGGGAGAACGAAGATTACTGGGCCCCGAACTCATTGTGCAGACAGTCGACAAAGTCCAAATGATCAGGCAACGTATTAAGACGGCTCAGGATCGACAAAAGAGTTGGGCAGATACCAACAGAAGGGCACTAGAATTCGAAGTCAGAGATCATGTGTTCTTGAAGATTTCCCTTACTCGTGGAGTTATCAGGTTCGGAGGAAGAGGAAAACTTAGTCCTCGCTTTATCGGACCTTTTGTGGTGCTAGAGAGAGTGGGAGAGGTGGCCTATCGACTTGCCTTGCCTCCATCGCTAGCTGGTGTGCACAATACCTTCCACGTGTCACAGTTGCGGCGTTATGTTCGGGATGAGAGCCATGTCCTGGACCATTCGGAGCTAGTCTTGGGAACCGATCTGTCATACGAGGAGCAACCCACTACCATTCTCGACCGCAGAGAGAAATTGCTGAAGAATAAGGTCATTCCGTTAGTCCGAGTGTCTTGGGGCGGTCGTTCCCCAGGAGAATCCACCTGGGAGCGGGAGGAAGATATCCGTGATCGTTATCCACATCTCTTTGTTTAGTACATTGTTTCTTTGTATCCTTGTTAAATTTCTAGGACGAAATTTTTGTTAAGGGGGGTATGATGTAAATCCCCGTTTCCATTCTAATAAAAGTTTCCTATTCTCCGACTTCCAGTGGTTTCCTTTCTTTTTCCTTCATATTTTGAATTGGTTGTTAAGCTCAATATTTATATTTTTTCCAAACCCTAAAAGTTAAAACCCAAGATTTAAAACCAAAGCCAATTAAACTAAAACCTAAACTAAAAACCCAAAATAAAATCAATATTAACATATTCTTAAACTCCAGCCCATCCCTTTAAATTTCTCAAATTCATTGCATTAGCTTCCTCCAGCCCACAAATTTTAAAAAATAAAACCCCTAAATTGAGCCCGGCCCTTCCCACTCTCAACGCTCAGCCCATTTCAGTTTTAAGGGAAATAATTTTTTTTTAAACGGGCCGGCCCAGCTCAGCAGCCGTTCCCTCATCCTCTTACCCGACCCGGTCCACCTCTGTTCATCTCCCTTCAAAATTTCCCCCCAACGGTAACCTCCCAAACTTACGCGCGCGACCCGCCTCCTCCACCGTCGCTCACGCCCACGCCCACGAAGTACCGTTGCCCTCGCCCCCACGACGCGCTCCTCTCGTCTCCCTTATCTCCTTCCCACCTCGCTCACCCCCTCTTTTTCAGAATCCCTCATCTCTCTCCCTCACAAGAAACTCACCGAGCACAAATTTTTCCTCACCTCGCCACCGGCGACGACCCTCGACAGCCCCCTCGGCAACCCTCGATCACTCCTCCACCAACCTCCTCCCTTCACGACTCCACCCTTTTTCAACCCGAGCCCCTGCCAAATATCCCCTGCACACCCAAACCCATTTTTGCACCTAACCACGGCCATCCCTGGCACTCAACGCCGGCGAGCCCCTCTGACCTGAACCACCCTTGCGACCCTCTACATCTTTAGCACCATCCCCATCACTCCAAATCCGACCCCACTGCTCCCCCTCTCTTTCCAAAACCCTTCTGCAAACTTTTTCCCCTCTCTGTGAACGGCACTGTTGCACTTCGCCGGATCGCCGCTGCCGACCATCGTCAATCTCAGCACTACTCAAGAGATCCACAGAGCCTACTCCACACTTCCAGCGCGCACAAGACGACTCCGGGAAACTCCGACGTAAAACCCGTGTTTCGAAGCGAGCTCGCGAGAATCCGTTACACGGCGTACGTCACGGGTCCGTGACGCCACGGCTGCCGTACGACCCCGAGACGTGTCCAGGCAAGTGTTTACTTGCTTCATGCTAATATATTAGTGGTATAAACCTAAAATATCTAGTTTACGGATTTGCCGATTACCGATACATATCATGACCTAAGTGCTCGATACTAGATCCCAATGGAAATGATTGTTTATTTTGACGGAGAATGATATTTTCTGTTGGCCCATAGGATGATAAATATCGTGTATGAATCTCGCGGGAAAATACGATTGTTAGTGATAAAAATCGATGCCCCCAAACATGCCGTTAAAACTAATATTTTCTCGTATCTGCAAATGAATAAAATCACCGTAAATTACATACATACTGGAATGATGCGCTCGAGGGCTTAAATCGAAGACGATTCGACGAACTTTAACCCTATGTAAAATTTCAATGATTTCCGTTCTGAAACCGTGATGATAATTGGATCGGAATGCGTCTCTGGACTGCAGTCCAGAACGTTTCTGATTATGGTGTTCTGTCCAAAGACCTGCGTCACTATGTTTTCTGAAGTCATATGTTGCGGAACCCTACAGCAGATTAAAGATATTCCTGTTAGTTAAACAAAAATGGTGGTTCCATTCCGAATCATCGCCGTTTGCTATTCTAAACTGTATTTAAAAGGGAAGAACGTATAACTGCCCAGAACAGATTCTGAAATGACATCCTGAGGTTAAACTGTGTATAACTTTCAACATACAGATGCAATTGAGGATCCTCCTATTGCGTTGAATACTTTATCAAAAACCCTAGATTTCATTTAACTGTGACATCGCTAAATTCTGAGCCCAACTGGGTGCAATTCGTGTCGCGAAACGGACGTTCAGTTCTGAAACTGAATTTCCAGCCGCGAGCACTTAAAATGAAATAGCTATATCTTGAGAACCGGAATCCCGATTGAACTGAAACAAAATTTGATGAATTGCTAACTGAGTGTTCTATTTATATTACTTGTATCATTTTACTGAATTCTTAACATATTAATTTATGCAAATTACTTTAGTTAATGGCAAGCATGTTGATTCATAACATATAGAGCTTATTGGTAGCATACAATACATATATCATACTCTTGCCATATACTCAGTGTTAGTGCGTGTGGACATTGCATTATCGTGCGTGATAGATGTTGGTTTAGGAGTGACGGGTACACCAATGGATAGTGAATATTCGTGGTAGTGATTGATACAGTGAACATTGATGAAACCGTGCCATTGGTATACTTGTACACAACTAGATCAATATCATAAATAGTGTAAACCTGGGGAAAAAGGGGAAATCAAAGTGGAAAGAGTATCGTATTTAGCGGGACCGTGTTTAGAGGATGATCATTCGAACCGTGATACTGATACGTGTAGGGTAGGATCTAGCGATCCGGCTGACAGGGTTATGTCCCGGGCATGTGGGCCGTTGTCTCGGGTATGTACGAGACTTCTGTTAAACATGATCCTCCTTCCACTATGTGATTTC
Organism: Agapanthus africanus; assembly: GCA_030015575.1. Lineage (NCBI taxonomy): Eukaryota > Viridiplantae > Streptophyta > Magnoliopsida > Asparagales > Amaryllidaceae > Agapanthus > Agapanthus africanus. Next base: position 579,496,962 of record JASDDO010000031.1, on the reverse strand, counting down.
AAACATGACCTAGAGACCGATAGGGACACATGACGTATTCTGCATCATATAGTGACATAGTGATTACTTGCATTGTTCTTATACCAGTATTACCTCATTTATCTGTTTCATCTTATTATAATAATATTGTTATTGTGTCGCTCTGACGACCTGAGTATGCATGCTCAGATCCCGCGGGAGGACCAGCACAGGAGACGGATCTACCCTTTGAGTTCACGGAGTTATAGTTTGGTATACCTTCTTCTTTTACTGCTTTCCATAAAAGCGATCGTGAGATTGAACTTGGTTAGTTATTGTTCTTATTATCTGTAATTTGTGAACAATGGAATTTTAATGTAATAAATTAGTGATGTGATTCCGTTAATACTGTGCTGTATTTACTGATTACCATGTAATGCTAGAAGCCGAAGTGTGACTACGACGGGATGATTCCTTGACCGTAGGAGCATGGCTGGCCTAGTCATCCCTCGTTTTCCGTATTTTGGGAAGCGGGGCGTGACAATATTAAAAGGAGCTTGTTCTCCATATATAGAAGCTCTGCTTCTCCTCATAATGCGCATGTGCGCTACGTGCAACGCACGTGTGTCCGCCATGCGGCACCACGTGCAACGCACGTGCGCACCACATGAGAACATTTAATAATATTAAAAGGAGCATGTTCTCCATATATAGAAACTCTGCTTCTCCTCATAATGCGCATGTGCGCCACGTGCAACGCACGTGTGCCTGCCATACACGTACCATGTGCAACGCACGTGCGCACCACATGAGAATATTCAATTAAAAGGAGACTCGTTCTCCATAGGAGCTTGCTCCCCCAATAATGCGCATATGTGCAAGATCCATGTGCGCTACGTGCAAATATGAGCGCCCAACACGCGCGACGCACGTGCGTGAACGCAAAGAACCATTTTTCAGCAGCGAGAAGCTTAAGCTCCAGCCTGTTCTTCCCCCCTAATGATTGAGACATGGTTCAAAGGGTACATCCCTCCACACCTTCGATATATGGCACTGTAATCTCTCAGTGTCGTCGGAGAGATGGTGGGTCCCAACGACCAATGATCCTTCTTTCTAAAATAAAAAAAAGAGAAGAAGAGAGAACAATGACAGAGAAACAGGGAAAGAATTCAGAGAACTCCTAAAAAGAAAGTTTGAGAAGAAATCAGAAAAAAAAGAAGGTAAACTTTTGAAAAGAAGAATTTCTTCTGAAAATATCAATGATCTAAGAACAAGATTAAGATCTTAAAATAAAAAGAAAAGATCAAATAATAAGAATAAAATAAGAAGTAATATACTTCTTTATTAGATCATTTGATCTACACAAAGGCATTGCCTTTTGATGAACTACTGGTTCTGGAATCTTAAAAAGATTCTTTTCTTGAATCCAAAACTGGATCAAGTTATTAAAACAGTGCCTTGCAGTTGTAAATCTGTACTGTTGCGCTCTTGGGTTGGCGCAAGCCACCAGAGAGCGCCACGTGTCAGCTCCAGAACAACTTGCACTATGCGCTTTTAAAATAGAGCATTGCTCTCTGAAATTGATGCAACTCACCAGAGCGCGCCACGTGTCAGCAGCGCAGCAGCGCAGCGTACTGCGCTTGCGCTCACCGGAGCGTGACACGTGTCACCTCCACATGCGCTTGCGCTCATTAATTAGTGCAAAGCGCCAGACAAATGCACTGCATTGTTTACTGAAGGGGCCAGGCCCAAGTCAAAAAGGTCTAGTAGGCCAAAATAAATGGCAATGCAATAAAAGGGGCAGAGCCCAAATAAAATTGATGCTCTGCATCATTTATAAAAGGGCAGAGCCCAAACAAAATAAAACGCAATAAAATGGCAGAGCCCAAACAAAATTGATGCTCTGCATCATTTATAAAAGGTCAGAGCCCAAACAAAATAAGAAATGCAGTGCATTATTAAACAGGGGCAAAGCCCTAGCACAAGCCTAATAGGCCAAAGACAAGTAAGATGTTAAACATTTCTAAACTGGACTTAGCCCAATCATGGCCGTAAGTCCTCAAATTAAATTGACTGAGCACAGCTGCTCTCTTAAATCAATTTACATCTGGTTCAAGGGTACATCTCCGAACTCCTCCGACACCTATCGTTGTAATCCTTCAACGACGTCAGAGAGGCGACGGGTCCCGACAACCATACATCAACACGGACTGTGGGGTCCTTAAACTCATGGACTCATGCGTTCTTAAACTAAAACACGGACTGTGGGGGTCCTTAAACCCGCGGACTTATGCGTCCTTAAACTAAAACACGGACTGTGGGGTCCTTAAACCCACGGACTTAAGTGTCCTTACACTACCTGTGGACCACCACGTCCCTAAACTGGAATATGGATCGCAACGTCCTTAAACTACCTATGGACCACTACGTCCCTAAACTGGAACAATAGAGCATCCAAATGCTCTTTTGCCGGATCTAAACGATCCCGTTTAAGTTGATCTTAGTCGCAAACCTGGCTAACGTATCCTTAAACATTCAAATGGACTATAAAACTCCAAATCGACTTTTGGTTCGAGGGTACATCTCCAAACTCCTCTGACACCTGTCGTTGTAATCCTTCAACGTCGTCAGAGAGGTAACGGGTCCCAACGGCCATTTATTAAATGGATCACTACGTTAAGTTGATCTTAGTCTCAAATCAGACTAACATATCCTTAACGAACGTTTAAGTTGATCTTAGCCTCAAAATGGCTAACGTATCCTTAAACCAAAACCCAAAATCCAAATCTAAGAAAATACGGATTTGGACTAATCCACGTCCTACGAGCGACGAAATAAATAGTCTCTGTATACAATCCACGGGCAACCACAAAAAAAACAAACACACACGACACGAAGTGAAATTCTGGAGAAGGAGAAAGTGGCTACCGCAATGCGGTAGCATAATTAACTGCAGGGGCTTGCGCCTGCAGGGAAGGGCGTCCCCACAATCAAAAACCCCTCTAGCGAGGGGGAATCTGATGAAGTCTGCTACATCGGCCGCATCCGTCTAATCCTCCGATACACGGTGCCATAAATCAACTTGGCATCTTCGGAGAGGTAGACGGATAAAACCATATAGTATCTGCCCCGAATCTCAGGCAAGACGTCCTCACGTCGTCTCCGTCTTTCGGAGGGGAACGGATTTTGGCACGCTCGGTGGGAGAATTTTGTCTGACCCTTTGCAACAGTTTGAAGCTGTTCCCAGTTGGAACAACAACATTCACCACTGGGGTTGAAACCGGACCATGCGGAGAACTTCCCCCAGCTCACTTTGTATGATACCGACATCGACGTTGACCGTTTCTTACGGCCGGGATTTGATTAGATTCAGGATTTTGCCGAGCCTGCCCCCTGTTTTCTTTGAGAGCTTGAATATTCTGCCCCCTGCGTCGACCTTGGTCCTTGGCAGGTGCCAGTTGTTTGAGGACCGATTCCATTAGCAAAGCTGCAGCTTGGGAAACCAGCCTGTGGAAGACAGACTTCCACTGGGCCTCCTCCATCGGTGTTGAGGCACCGAGGGTGGGAGTATCGACCCACAAAATAAGCCCGTTGATTTCTTGAAGAGCCGAATTGCAGAGATTTGAGGCTGCAAGTGGCCCATACTTGACTCCACCAGATATGACAGAGCCTGAGTTGCTAGGGTAGAAACGAACGCCATTCTTTATAGAGACGAAGCGCAGACTTCAGTATCCACTCCCCTAAGGGCAACCAAAAACATACACACCACGATTATTTGATCGCGGAAAAACACGACACACGAAGTGTGGAGTAGAAAGAGGAAAAGGTCCCACCGGGCGTGCCAGAATCTGTTCCCCTCCGAAAGACGGCGACGACGTGAGGACGTCTTGCCCGAGATTCGGGGCAGATGCTATGTGGTTTTATCCGTCTACCTCTCCAAAGATGCCAAGTTGATTTATGGCACCGTGTATCGGAGGTTTAGACGGATGCGGCCGATGTAGCAGACTTCGTCAGATTCCCCCTCGCTAAGGGGTTTTTGATTGTGGGGACGCCCTTCCCTGCAGGCGCAAGCCCCTGCAGTTAATTACGCTACCGCATCGCGGTAGCCACTTTCTCCTTCTCCAGAATTTCACTTCGTGTCGTGTGTGTTTGTTTTGTTTGTGGTTGCCCGTGGATTGTATACAAGGGCCAGTATTGAGCCACTTGTAGGGCAATATCGGAAGTTGTGGGGGTTGCTTAAGCACAGGTTTAGGCCTCTGTAACTTAAGACTTTCAAATCTTATGAGCCGTGAGGGTCCCATAAGAGAGTTCCCCTTACGAGTCGTGAGGATCTCGCAAGTGTATTTTCTCCTTAGGAATCGAGGGGATCCCTAAGTGTGTTGCTCCCTTGTGAGTCGTAAGGATCTCACGCGGGTGGTTTCTCCTTACAAGGTCGAGAGGACCCTATAAGTGTCTTTTAACGAGGTTGCGCCCTTTCGGGTTTTCACAAACACTCGCCGGTAGTCCTGTTGTTTTTACTCACGAAGCCCTTTCGGGTTTTCATCCGTGCCCATTTTGCTTATGGACATACCCTTTTTTTTAGTCTTTTTATTTTCTTCTTCTCTTTTTTTTTACGAGGTCGCGCTCTTTCGGGTTTTCACGAACACTCGCCGGTAGCCCTGCTGTTTTTACTCATGGAGCCCTTTCGGGTTTTCATCCGTGCCCTTTTTTGCTTATGGACATACCGTTTTTATTTATTTATTTTTATTTTTTTATCTCGTCAGCCTAGGATGTTGCGGTAGTAGTTTAAGGACGTTTCGGTCCAGTCATTAGTTTAAGGACGTTTCGGTCCGTCATTAGTTTAAGAACGTTTCGGTCCGTCATTAGTTTAAAAACGTTTCGGTCCGTCATTAGTTTAAGGACGTTTCGGTCCGTCCAGGAAAAGGCTGGCTACTGCTTACAAAGCTCGAGCTTAGGAAGATAGCGAGCGGACATAGTCGTCGTCATCTATCATTGACCTAGGCAGTAACTCGCTAAACGTAGTATTTCTTTAGGAATCGGCCATTTATTGGCCTGTAAGGCCTTTCACCGTGCATATCCATGAGTAGATAGGCTCCACCTTGGTAGACTTTTTCTATGATGTACGGGCCTTCATAGTTCGACTTGAATTTTCCCCGCTTGGCGCGATTGGGGATCATAGGCCTTTTGACCACTAGCATGAGTTCGCCTTGGTGGAATGTTCTTTGCCGGGTCAATCTTTCATATGAGCGCGTCATCTTTGCTTTATAAGCCTCCAGATTTTGTTGCGCTATGAGCCGGGTTTCATCAAGGGCATCAAGCTCCTCAAGCCGAAGGTGAGCGTTTTCTTCATCTGTTAGCTCATAGTGGACTGCCACTCGTAGAGAGGGTAACTCTATTTCGAGGGGGAGTACCGCTTCTGTACCGAATACCAACGCATATGGCGTTGTGTTCGTGGCTGTCTTGAACGTAGGTCGATACGCCCAGAGAGTTTCTTGCAGTCTCTCATGCCAGTCCTTCTTATTTTGGGACACCGTTTTCTTCATGATCTTTGTCAAGGTCTTGTTGAAGGCCTCGGCTAGACCATTAGCTCGCGGATTATAAACCGAGGAATATCTCCAGTCTATATTATGCCGTTGCGCGAAGCGACTGATTTTGTGGCTTCTGTAGGCTGGTCCGTTATCGGAGATGATCCGGCGCGGAGTTCCAAACCGATATATGACGTGCGTCTTGAAGAAATGTAGGATATTCTCCGTCTTCACTTCCCTCAACGGTACTGCTTCTGCCCATTTGGAGAAGTAGTCAGTCGTCGCCAGGATAAAATGATGTCCTCTGGACGATGCTGATTCGATGGGGCCGACTATGTCAGTTCCCCACATTTTGAATGGCCAGCTAGCTACCGTTGGATGGAGTGGATTTGGATGCTGGTGGATGAAGTCTCCATGGATTTGGCACGAGTGGCACTGCTTCGCATACTCAAGGCAGTCTTGGATCATCGTGGGCCAGTAGTAGCCCATCCGTTTAATCTTCAACTTCATCTTCGGGCCTGCTTGGTGAGAACCACAGAGTCCGTCATGAACTTCCTGAACGACCCTTTTCGCTTCATCAGGTCCTAGGCATCTCAACCACAAACAAAACAAACACACACGATACGAAGTGAAATTCTAGAGAAGGAGAAAGTTGTTACCGCGATGCAGTAGCGTAATTAACTGCAGGGGCTTGCGCCTGCAGGGAAGAGCGTCCCCACAATCAAAACCCCCTCTAGCGAGGGGGAATCTGACGAAGTCTGCTACATCGGCCGCATCCGTCTAAACCTCTGATACATGGTGCCATAAATCAACTTGGCATCTTCGGAGAGATAGACAGATAAAACCATATAGCATCTGCCCGGAATCTCAGGCAAGACGTCCTCATGTCGCCGCCGCGTCATTCGGAGGGGAACAGATTCTGCCTTTAGAATGAAAGAAAAGGGATTCGTATGGATTCTTGATCATTTCTAATAAGGAACGATTTTTATGGCTAAAACCAACCTAAATCACAAAACCCACATCCAATTCATCCAAAATTTCACAAACCCGCTTCAAATCTAAAGATCAAACCTTGGAGCTTGAGAGAGATGACCCCATCTTCGACCCCAACAACATCAACGTTCCCACCGTCGGCAATGAGGTAGGGCCTGACGTCATCCAGCACCAGGTTCACGTTGTCGGCGGTGAGATCGTACACCTTGGCCGAATACAGCCCAGAGGAGGAGGAGGAGGCCTCCGTCGGTGAGGCGGTCTGAGGGAAATGGGTCTTTGCTTGCTTTTTAGTTGGATCTTGGGAAGGAAGAGGAGCGAGAAGGACATGGATGGGATTTTGGGATTTATGAAGGAGAGAATGGGGATATTTTGGGGCGCCAGCGATGGCCAAAGAGGCCATTGCGTTTGTGAAGAATGTAGAATGAAGAAAATTTGTGATCTCGGTTGGTTTGGTTTTGATCCAAAACCCTATGGGCTCAAAGCATTCAACAAAAGTTTTTTTTTTGGACAAATTGTCAAAACCATGGTCGCAAATTCGTCCTTCGGGTATAATTCGGCGAGTTCGAAAATTCGGATTCGGAAAACTATTCGGAAAAAGTCGGCAGGTATTCAGAAAAGATTCGGAAACTACATAGACATCGCAGACAGCTGCATATATATCACATAATAACTGGATACAGCAGAAATCAAGCATCGATGGCCTCTACCTGTTCGATGTGCTCCAACTGCAGCTGCAGCTCACGTCCGACCTCAACTGGGGGCATAACCTACGAGCCCCAAGCGGCTTCTTTGTTCACCATGCCCGTGGAGCAGATTACTCAAGCCACCACGGGGTTGTTTTTTGGAACTATGCTTCCGCCAACAAGCTTCAGCACCCCCGTGCCCGTACAAGAAGCTCCTAAAAAGTCAGTCTTCGATCGACTTTCAGTTACTGCAGCCCCTCTCAACGGGTCGCCCAACACCAGTGCCTCGGTCTTCTCCAGACTGGGCCAAAACTCCTGCGGGCCCACAATGAAGCTTGCAGTCCCAGAAAAGGTTATTCCAAAAAGAGTAGCCAAACCTGCTCCTGAAGTCGTCAAGGCGGCTTCTCTTGCTAAGAGATCAGTCTTTACAAGACTGACCATCCTTATTCCCACTCCTGCTCTTGCTGCTCAAAAGACATCCGTCTTCAATAGGCTGACGCCGGCAACAGCCCCACACCTGAACCAGGGGCAAGAGGAGGCTGTTTCTGTCTCTGAGCCAATACCGACAACTCGTCGTGCCTGACGACGCCACTGGCGCCGGGTAAGGAAGACCGGGGGCAACTCCCCTTCTGGGATAACTCCGCCTGCTCCAGTGGTGGAAGTCAATGCCGCTGTTCCAACTGGGAATAGCTTTGAACCGCTGAGGAGGGTACGTAAGAACTCTCCAACCGCTACACTGAAAAGATCTTCTCCACTTAAGGAGAGAGTTCTGGAAACGAAGCAAGAGCAGCCCCCTCAACGGCTGTCCTAAAAAATTTATAAAGTTTGGCGTAGAGTTCAAGACTCCGTTATTGACTCAGATCACTCTCGTCAACAGAAAAAGGCGAAGGTGCAAGAAGAAAAGGATTGTCCTCTTAAACAACAAAGGACAACAATCACCAGGGTGGCCGCTGCAACGGTCCCCTCAACTTCAACGGCCCACAAAAGAAGAAGGCCGGAGAAAATCCCTGCGCCCGCGGCAAATGCCAAAGGTGGTGAGCCTAAACGCCCTAAGGCCGGGGGCATAATAGTTCATACAGTATACATGGCGTCGGGAAAAGAGGACAGCCGTGCATCCACAGGTCATAGACCGCTTACACGGTCAGTGACCAAAGCTCAGGAGCAACAACAAAAACTCCAGGAGATGATGAACGCCATGGGCGCACTAACTGGGCCAAAAGAAAGCCCTGAAACGTCCTCGGACGAATGTCAGGAACAAGAAACTGACGCTGAATTCCTTCGTCGCATATTGGAGAAGAAGGATAAAGAGGCTGCGGAACAAGCAGCCAGCATAAAGAAAATGGCCCTCATGTTCCAGGACATCGTGGGCATGATGATTCAACAAGATCTCCCTGCCGAAGATCCTCCGATCGTCCTTGAAGACGATAGGGGAGAAACGTCAAATCCTCCACCGGCTCTGTCAACAGCCAAGGATGAGGTGATCTCCAAAGTCGACCTAGATGAATATATAGCTCAACAGATCCGGGTTTATCAGGCGACTGAAGCAGCCGGTCAGGTCGTAAAAACGGGGCGGCCGTATCCAGACTGGTACGACCAGATCAAGTACCCGCCAGGCTATACAATACCAAAATTCTATATGTATAAGGGGACTAGCAATCCCCACCAGCATGTTGCCCAGTTCAGGGCGCTTTGCGGCAACACCGGCGGTGATGATAAATTGTTGCTCCGCCAGTTCGTCGGTAGCTTATCGGATACAGCATTCGAGTGGTATTCCGAGCTCCCGAACGACTCTATCAAGACCTTTGCGGAGATAGAGCTGCTGTTTACCCAGCGTTTCGCTAGTGCCAGCGAGCGTACCCCGATAACGGCATTGATTAATGTCAGGGTGAAGCCGGGCGAGACATGGGTCCAATATGCTATACGGTGGCGGAATTTATGGTCAAAATGCGAGCAGCGCATAGAAGAAGCTCCTGCAGTGGGTATGTTTGTGGGAACCCTCGATCCGCAAGCAACCATCTCGCAATTTATGATGTTCTTCAAGCCGACCACCTTCCAGGCACTAATCGACAAGTTGGCACAAATGGATCAGATGGGCCATAAACCTCCTCTTCCAAAGCTAGACTCCCGAAATGACAAGGGGAAGGGAAAAGCGATCGTTGTCGCTAATGCTCAACAACAACCGAGCAACTCGAAGCCGGTCGTTCATCAAAATAATACACGCCCGTACGTATCCCTTGAGGAGAGGCTGGGACGTCCTTACTCGTTTCCCCGAGATAAAACGAGAAGGTTATTCGAGCTGGCGTTGCGCAACCGACTCATAAATCTGCCGGATTCAAAACGTCCATCGCAACTAAATGATGTCAATGAGCCCAACTACTATCCTTATCATCGAGTACTGGGTCATCCGATCGAGGATTGCTACGTCTTTAAAAATTGGCTTGAAGACCAATATCGACAGGGCAAGTTCGCATTGTCCGACAAATGGAAGGTGAATGCACCGCAGCCCCACACCTCTAAGGGAATGAATACGCCGGGGGCAACATGCTCTGTCGTTGAAGAAGCTCCTTGGGAGGTTGTATTATCAGCCAAGACAAAGAGGATGCTAAATGATCTTCAAACATGCCCAGCGATCAAGTGGAAGAACCCGTTGGAGCCGCAGATCATTGAAGGGATGTTGAAGTCTCGTCCAACTCAAAAGATCGATGGAGGTGGCCCAAGCATTCACAACCAGCCGTCGAAATCTTCAAAGAAGAAGAAAAAGAAGTCAAAGAAGCCTGTGAAGCCTGGCGACAAGCGCACGGACTTGCAAAAACAAATTGACGCACTGGAGGAATACAACCAGAAGGCATTGACTCCCATTACATTCCAAGAATTCCTCAATCACGTCTTTCAAGAGAAAGATGAGGGAGAAAGTTCATCTGATGAATCTGAAGAATACGTGGCGAGCTGTCATGTGATTTCCCATTCGTTCATGGGCGATGAGGAGACTTCTTGTACTGAAACGCTGGGGGCAGATCCCGAACCAAAAATTCTGGGGCCATCGGATGAAGTAATCGATGCATTCCTCAATGAAGCTCTCTTAAAGAGCAAGGCTGATCGGGAGCGCGAGGCGGTTATATTCGAAAGGGCCAAACGCCAGTGTCTTGACGAAAGAATTGAGATACTCCCGCTTGAGCAAAGTACACCCACTGCGGATAAAATCAAATTCAAGATGAGGAAGAGGTTTGCTAAAGCCGTGTCAATGGATATGAAGCTACCATCCTCTGAGGGAAGCGTCACTGGTGAAGCAGAAATGCACCCCTCCTATTGCTTGTATCATCGGAAGATTTTGCACCCCACTGAAGAGTGCAAAGCTTTCGATAGATGGTGGCAAGGATATGTTGCTCACCGCAGCATTTTAAGCGGGAAAGCCCAAGACCCGCCGAGAGCAAAACGTTACGACCGAAGGGCTTAAACAGAACCACTGGCAATTTTCGCATGGTCAACGCCGGAGGATCACAAGTACTCACATTCCGGAGCGATTCTGATGAAGAGTTGGAGCTTAGCCCCCTCTTCAAAGAGTCCACTTCGGGAAAAGAAGAAAAGCCGAAGATTTGTGAAAATATCCGGCTACGTAATCGCACGTTGCCCGAAAAGAATCTCGGACCCCCAAACAAAAGAGACAAAGGGAAAGAAAAGGTCTATGAGGACATCGCCTTAGATGACCAAGTCATGGAAGAGCTAACTGCCAAAGACCCGCCGAAGAAAAATAAGGTGGATTACAACGTCTTAGCGCATCTGAGGAAACTACCCTCGCAGCTCAGCATTCTTGACGCCCTTTTACTATCAAAGGAGGCGAGAGATTCGTTAATTAAGGCACTACAGGATCCGAAGCAATTCCGAGCTTTTCTGGCCGAGGAAAAGATGAAGGATGAATTGGAGGAAGTGCACACGGCCGATGTCGCTTTCGGTGACGAGGACCTTCTTTTTGGGACGTGCGAACACAATCGCCCCCTCTACGTCTCAGGATAATACCACGATATAAAGATAGGCAAGATCCTGATCGACAATGGATCCTCCGTTAATCTCCTCAATGTGCGGGTGTTAAAAGAAATCTGCATGAGCGTCCAGCACCTTGCTCGGGACAAGATCACCATTTCCGGGTTCGACTCCCAGTCATCAAGGACTCTTGGGTCTGTGATACTGACGCTACACTTTGGGCTACTCGTCACGGACATTAAGTTCCACGTCATAGACGCCAAGACATGCTACAATGCTCTGCTCGGCCGACCATGGTTACACGAGTACAACATCATCCCTTCTACGCAACATCAGTGTATGAAGTATTCTAAGGATGGTCTCGAGTATACCGTGGCGGGAGAACTGAATCCGTTTTCAGTGAACGAAGTCCGCAAATATGAAGATGCTAAATACTTCTTGCCGAATTTCGAAGACACGGAAATGTGTCACAAGCCGGAGAATAAAACTAACGCTACCATCCCTGTCTTCGGCAGCGATACCGAGGAGGAAGAGGAGCTAGTTTATTCGGGTCCGCCCCAATACACCAAGCCGGGACCTTCCGCTCCTACGTTGATCTTTGGTAGTGATTCGGAGGATGAAGTCCATGCTGTATTCTCTGCTCGACCTTTAATACGAGCTTCCGCTGACGAAGAACAAAGTCTGCAAGTCGCCATGGTGCCGCTTAAACATTATAAAGAACTGGATGCGCTCGATATCTACAGTGTAGAGGAGCTGCGGACATTCTATATCCCTCCCAGGCGAGAAGGCGAAAAAGCAATTCTATTCTACCGCTCTGAAGAAACCAGAGTGGAGAAAGAAATCTGGCATGGCGCGGATCCTACGCTTGACAGGCTTCAGCCCATCCGTCTCCCCAGATATTATACAGAAGGCTTGAAAAGGCTGTTGAAGCGCCAGGGGATATCCTTCAAACAGACCGTTAGAAAGGCCAAATTCTATGACAGGGTCTGGAACGTCCCCGGAACTCAGCACAAGCTGCCTAGTGGGAGGATGGAAACAATCGGACTCGGATACATTCGGTCCAAGAAACGAGAGCTACTCCATGGTTGCTACGTCGTGCATGACTTCGATGAAGAAGCGGATGCTCAATGGGAAGACGTTAATCCTGAACCAGTAAAAGTTCTTGATGCAAAAATGCCCAGTCCGTCATTCGAGGAACAAATGGACAGGCTTATAAGGGAAGCTGGTCAAAAAGTCCGAGATGATCACAATCGCGAAATGACAATCTACGAGAAAGTCAAAACATAACGCCTCCTCCAACAGGCTGTGAAAAATGAAAATGCCACTCCCTGTCAACCTGTTATAAAAAAGACACGATGCAGAGGCAGAAATAAGTCGAAAGGCGAAAAAGGTGCTCAACAGCAACAAAGCGGGACTAAGAAGCCACGCAAGCGGGAAATGAGCGGTTCCGATTTATCCCTTGTGAAGAAAATGAGTCGAGCATATTCTTTCCCTCGGGACAAGACGAAGAAGATACTTGATCTTGCTCTAAAACATCAGATGCTTACACTGCCGGAGTCCAAAAACCCCGAACAAGCAGGCGAAGTCTCTCATCCAAACTATTGCTCTTATCATCGAGTAATAGGGTATCCTCTCGAAGACTGCTTCACCTTCAAGAATTGGGTCGAAGATCAGTATCGGCTTGGCAAGTTCGCTCTGTCTGACAAGTGGAGGGTAGCACCGCCGCAGAAGCACGAACCCAAGGTCATGGAAGAAAAACCAGTCCCACATTGGGATTGGAAGCGAATTCGTACTTGTCACATGATAACAATATCAAAAGAAGAGCCCGAGGACATGGATGACCTTCCCTGGTGCTTTGAAAATAGCAACGACGAGGTAATCTCAGAATTCCCACCAGCGCCAAAAGAGCTGGAAGATGGAATCCATACCACTGCAGACAACCTCAAGAAAGTTGAGTTAGGAACGGCAAACGATCCGCGACCGACATTCATTAGTGAGCTGCTGTCTGAAGAAAAGGTGGCTTCGTTGAAAGACTTGCTTATGCAGCATAAAGATTGCTTCGCATGGAACTATTCCGAAATGCCGGGATTAGATCCAGAAATTGCTGTGCACAAATTGGCAATATCTCCGGACGTCAAGCCGGTCAAACAAGCACCAAGAAGAATGCGGCTCGAGCTTGAGATGAGTATCAACGCCGAGGTCAAGAAGCTGATCGACTCTGGCTTCATCCAGGAAGTCCAGTATCCCGAGTGGATCGCCAACATCGTCTCGGTGATGAAGAAAAATGGGACAGTACGCATATGTGTAGACTTCCGGGATCTCAATAAAGCCTGCCCGAAGGACGATTTCCCAGTGCCAGTCACCGAACTGATGATAGACAATACGTCCACTCATGAGGTTTTCTCCTTCATGGACGGCTCATCAGGGTATAATCAAATAAAGATGCATCCCGAAGACCAGAAGCACACAGCCTTCAGGACTCCTTTGGGTATATTCTGCTACAAGGTGATGCCCTTCGGTTTAAAGAACGCCGGTGCCACCTACCAAAGGGCCATGACGAAGATCTTCGATGACCTTATACACGAAGTCGTCGAATGCTATATCGACGATCTCGTGGTTAAAAGAAAATCATACGAGGAACATCTCGAGCATCTGAAGACCGTATTTTGACGCCTTCAGCAATACAACTTGAAGATGAACCCTTTCAAGTGTGCATTCGGAGTTTCCTCAGGAAAATTCCTAGGATTCATCGTCCGACACCGAGGTATCGAAATAAATCCGTCGAAGATCAAGGCGATCATGAAAATGCCTCCGCCAAGGACTCTCAAACAGTTGCGGTCTCTCCAAGGGAAGCTCGCGTATATACGGCGATTTATAGCCAACCTTTCGGGCAAGTGCCGTCCTTACAGCCACCTGATGAAGAAGGGAACCTCGTTCGTCTGGGACAAAAAATGCCAAAGCGCGCTAGACGAGATTAAGCAATACCTGCGGAACCCGCCAGTGCTGGCTGCTTCGGTCAAGGGAAAGCCCCTCGTTCTTTATACAACCGCCCTCGAAGGTTCTTTAGGCGCATTATGGGCACAAGAGAACGATCAAGGGAAGGAGAGAGCTCTCTACCACTTAAGTCGAGTTCTACCGGGGGCAGAAAGCAATTACTCCCCCATTGAAAAACACTGCTTGGCGTTGATCTTTGCGATAATGAAGCTCAGACACTATGCGTTGGCACATGAAGTCCGCCTCATTTCGAAGGTGGACCTTCTTAAATATTTAATGTCAAAGGCCATATTGATGGGACGACTCGCTAAATGGGCCCTGCTCTTGATGGAATTCTTGATAACGTATCAACCCCTCAAGGCAGTGAAAGGTCAGGCCATCCCCGACTTCCTCGCCGAGCATCCCATACCTGCCGATTCTCCTCTGAATTGCGATCTGCCAAACGAACATGCGATGGTAGTGATACCGGTGGGAACTCTATTTTGATGAGGCATCTTCCATGAAGAAACGCAGACAAAGTACCCCTATAATCAAATCGGGGGTAGGACTCATCTTTGTAACTCCACAAGGAGGGATAACGCGCTTTGCTTTCTCCCTAACAGAGCCAAAGACAAATAACGAAGCCGAATATGAAGCTTTGATAGCAGGTCTCGAGATCGCCATCGACATGTGAATTGAAAACCTCCTCATATACGGAGATTCTCAACTGGTCGTCAGTCAAGTAAATGGCGACTACCAGACATGCAAACCAGAATTGGTGAAGTACGGCGAAAAGGTACAACAATTGTTGACCCAAATCCCTTCCTATACTTTGGAAAACATACCGCGCGCGGAAAACAGCAAAGCGGACGCGTTGGCCAAGCTCGCTAAGGAACTGGCTGATGAGAACCTCAATGACGTAAGAATCGTGGTACAAAGCAGTCGGGTGCTTGCCCCAGCAGAAATATCTCCGGAATCACCCGAAGAAAAGGGAGCGATTGAACAGACGACCCTGCAAATAAAAAATCGGGAAAATACCGAGGATTGGAGAGAAGTCTTTGTAGACTACTTCAAATACCGTCGAACACCCGAAGATGCGTCCTCAAGACATCAGCTTATGAAACGAGCGCTGTCTTTCGCCTTCGTCAATGATACTCTATACAAGAGGTCTGTTTCCTGATTTAAAATCAGGAAAGCCTACGGAAGAGGCTTCAGAAAAGGGTCACGTGCTTACACGTGACCAGCAATCACGTGTTGGCACGTGACATCTAAAAGTATCGGCAAGGCAGATCCAGCTAAAGAAAAGGGCTTCAGAAAGGGTCACGTGCTCCCACATGACCAGGGTCACGTGTCGGCACGTGACATTTAAAAGAAGCGGCAAAGGCACATTGGTTCCCTGATCAAATCAAGGAAAAGGCTTCAGAAGATGTCACGTGCTCCCACGTGACCAGGATCACGTGTTGGCACGTGACGCTCAAAACATCAGACTCATTCTCCGGTTAAATCGAGAAGAAGGCTCCATGCCAGGGTCACGTGCTCACACGTGACCAGTTGTCACGTGGTGGCACGTGACAGCTAAACAGAGAACAGAAAGCAAAGCGCAGAAAGAAAGAAGAAAGCTCGTTCCAAGGGGGTCACGTTCCCACACGTGACCAAGGGTCACGTGGCCACACGTGACCGACTTCAAAGCCCATTTGTTAACAGAATTGAATTCTGAGAAAAGAACTCTCAAATCTTTCCAAAAGCAACAGATTGAATTAAAGATTTAGAGGTGATTAAATATCATCTATCTATGGGAAAATCTCGAATTTAGAAAGATTTCCCCTTTAAATCTAACCGAAATAACAAAGGAGAATCTCTGGATTTAAAATCCAATGGTGAATAAAATTCACCTAATAATCCAAAGGTCCAAAACGAATGATGGATGCAAATCAAATCTCTCAATGAAGATTCGTCAAAAAACTAATTGACTCGGCTGCTTCTCCTATAAATAGGAGCTAAGAGACACAAAAAAAGAAGAGATACGCAAAAGGAAGAAAAAGGAGAGAGCCTTGATACTTTGAGGAATTTGGATCTTCTGCAAAAGAAAACCCTAGGTAAGAAAGGGAAGGCTTCTTGAAAGAAAAGAGAATTTAATTCTCAACAGAGTTTAACTCTGATATAAAACAGAAGAACATATTTCTTCTCTCTTTGATAGAGGATCTGTAAAGTGCACATGTCCCCTTGAAGTTGAGAATTTAATTCTCAATGGGTTGAGATCCTGCCATGCAGATCCAAAGCATAGAGAGGAAATGGAAGCACGAGAATTTAATTCTCACAGAACTATAGGAATTTGATTCCTTTAAAATAAAATTAGGGCTTGACCCTGTGTTAGGGGAATTTAATTCCTTCAGAACAAAAAGAAACAGGGTTTAACCCTGATTAAGAACTTAGTTCTGTTGAAACAACGGGAGTTTAATTCCCTTAATCATAACTCTTTAACAGAGAATGTGAGTTTAGTTCCTTAAAGCCTTTATTAGGGTTTAACCCTATTCAGTTCTTCATGTATATGAGGAATTTAATTCCTACAGAAAATTCAGAGTTCAACTCTATTCCAGAATATAAATCTTCAAAAGGAAGTAGGAATTTAATTCCTCTGGAATTTAAAGCTTTTATTAGGGTTGAACCCTACGATGAATTTAATTAACAGATCTTCTAAACAACATACATAGAGGCAGGGTCACGTGCCACCACGTGACCCCCCCCAAAAGATCTACAGAAAGCCCTCTGGAGGCAGTGCCTCACGTGACTCACGTGACCCTTGACAGAAGCTTTAACACACAAGCGCTTGAATCCTCGTCACGTGATGGCACGTGATGCTCTAAAAGATGCATAGTCTCAGAAGAACAAGTGAAGGGAGGGCGCTCTCACGTGTTGCCACGTGACCCCTCTTGCCTTAATGTTTAACACTAAAACGGAACCCCTGAATTCAGTGATAAAACATTGTTTGGCCTTAGTGTAACACTAAGCACAGAACTATATTTGCAGTGTTCAACACTGATTACCGTAGTGTTCAACACTAGCTTGGGACTCCTGTTGACAGTGTTTAACACTGGTCTCTTTTAGTGTTGAAACACTAACTTATCAATCTTATTCCCAGTGTTCAACACTGATTCGTCTTTAGTGCTTAACAGTAGACACTGGCCCAATTGGCCGAATGGATAGAGGCAAAGCCTCTCCTTCAAGGGACCAACAGGAAGCCAATATTCCATACATGATTGGACTTAGCCCAAGATGGCCATAAGTCCTCAATTCGTAATTGACTGGGCTAATGGGCTCATAACATAATTAATTGGTCTTGACCCCAAATTGGGCCAAAGACTATTTAATCCACTCCGGTTCCAGGGTACATCTCTTCACTCCTTTGATACTTGGCGTTGTAATCCCTCAACGTCTTCAAAGAGGTGACGGGTCCCGATGACCACGCATTGATGTGGACTGTGGGGTCCTTAAACCCATGGACTACGGCGTCCTTAATCTCGACCGAGATGTCTTAAAACTAACAATGGACTGTGGGGTCCTTAAACCCATGGACTACGACGTCCTTAACCTCGACCGAGATGTCTTAAAACTAACAATGGACGGTGGGGTCCTTAAACCCATGGACTACGACGTCCTTAATCTCGACCGAGATGTCTTAAAACTAACAATGGACTGTGGGGTCCTTAAACCCATGGACTACGACGTCCTTAACCTGGACCGCAATGTCCTTAAACTACCCATGGACCGCAATGTCCTTAAACTAGCAATGAACCACCACGTCCCTAAACTGGGACAATAGAGCCCTCATGCTCTTTTGTCGGATCTAAACGATCCCGTTTAAGTTGATTTTAGCTTCAAAGATGGCTAACGTATCCTTAAACCTTCAAACAGACTGGACTATGAATCTCCCCCAATTAACTCTGGTTCGAGGGTACATCTCTGAACTCCTCTGACATCTGTCGTTGTAATCCTTCAACGTCGTCAGAGAGGTGACGGGTCCCGATGGCCATACATACGATGGACCACTATGTCCATAAACTGGAACAATAGAGCTCAAACGCTCTTTTGTCGGATCTAAACGATCCCGTTAAGTCGATCTTAGTCTCAGGCTGGACTAACGTATCCTTAACA
Organism: Agapanthus africanus; assembly: GCA_030015575.1. NCBI lineage: Eukaryota > Viridiplantae > Streptophyta > Magnoliopsida > Asparagales > Amaryllidaceae > Agapanthus > Agapanthus africanus. Next base: position 579,478,700 of record JASDDO010000031.1, on the reverse strand, counting down.
AACGTTTGAGTTGATCTTGGCCTCAAGTATGGCTAACGTATCCTTAAACCAAACCCCCAAACCCAAATCTAAGTAAACACGGATTTGGATTAATCCACGTCCTACGGGCGACTACATAAATTAGTCTCCGTATACAATCCACGGGCAACCACACACAAAACAAACACCCACGACACGAAGTGACCAGCTGGAGAAGGAGAAAGTTGTTACCGTGATGCGGTAGCGTAATTAACTGCAGGGGCTTGCGCCTGCAGGGAAGAGCGTCCCCACAATCAAAAACCCCTCAAACGAGGGGGAATCTGACGAAGTCTGCTACATCGGCCGCATCCGTTTAAACCTCCGATACACGGTGCCATAAATCAACTTGGCATCTTCGGAGAGGTAGACGGATAGCACCAATTAGCATCTGCCCCGAATCTCAGGCAAGACGTCTCAGCGTCTCGGCTGCCGTTCGGAGGGGAACAAGGTCGTTTGATTCTTTGTGGTTGAGATGCCTAGGACCTGATGAAGCGAAAAGGGTCGTTCAGGAAGTTCATGACGAACTCTGCGGTTCTCACCAAGCAGGCCCGAAGATGAAGTTGAAGATTAAAAGGATGGGCTACTACTGGCCCACGATGATCCAAGACTGCCTTGAGTATGCGAAGCAGTGCCACTCGTGCCAAATCCATAGAGACTTCATCCACCAGCATCCAAATCCACTCCATCCAACGGTAGCTAGCTGGCCATTCGAAATGTGGGGAACTGATATAGCCGGCCCCATCGAACCAGCATCGTCCAGATGACATCGTTTCATCCTGGCGACGACTGACTACTTCTCCAAATGGGCAGAAGCAGTACCGTTGAGGGAAGTGAAGACGGAGAATATCCTCCATTTCTTCAAGACGCACGTCATATATCGGTTTGGAACTCCGCGCCGGATCATCTCCGATAACGGACCAGCCTACAGAAGCCACAAAATCAGTCGCTTCGCGCAACAGCATAATATAGACTGGAGATATTCCTCGGTTTATAATCCGTGAGCTAATGGTCTAGCTGCGGCCTTCAACAAGACCTTGATAAAGATCATGAAGAAAACGGTGTCCCGAAATAAGAAGGACTGGCATGAGAGACTGCAAGAAGCTCTCTGGGCGTATCGAACTACGTTCAAGACAGCCACGAACACAACACCATATGCATTGGTATTCGGTACAGAAGCGGTACACCCCCTCGAAATAGAGTTACCCTCTCTACGAGTGGCAGTCCACTACGAGCTAACAGATGAAGAAAACGCTCACCTTCGGCTTGAGGAGCTTGATGCCCTTGATGAAACCCGGCTCATAGTGCAATAAAATCTGAAGGCTTATAAAGCAAAGATGACGCGCTCATATGAAAGATTGACCCGGCAAAGAACATTCTGCCAAGGCGAACTTGTGCTAGTGGTCAAAAGGCCTATGATCCCCAATCGCGCCAAGCGGAGAAAATTCGAGCCGAACTATGAAGGCCCGTACATCATAGAAAAAGTCTACCAAGGTGGAGCCTATCTACTCATGGATATGCACGGTGAAAGGCCTTACAGGCCAATAAATGGCCGATTCCTAAAGAAATACTACACTTAGCGAGTTACTGCCTAGGTCAATGATAGATGACGACGACTATGTCCGCTCGCTATCTTCCTAAGCTCGAGCTTTGTAAGCAGTAGCCAGCCTTTTCCTGGATGGACCGAAACGTCCTTAAACTAATGACGGACCGAAACGTCTTTAAACTAATGACGGACCGAAACGTCTTTAAACTAATCGCGGACCGAAATGTTCTTAAACTAATGACGGACCGAAACGTCCTTAAACTAATGACTGGACCGAAACGTCCTTAAACTATTACCGCAGCATCCTAGGCTGACGAGATAAAAAAATATAAATAATAAATATAAATAAATAAAAATGGTATGTCCATAAGCAAAAAAGGGCACGGATGAAAACCCGAAAGGGCTCCGTGAGTAAAAACAGCAGGGCTACCGGCGAGTGTTCGTGAAAACCCGAAAGGGCGCGACCTCGTAAAAAAAAGAGAAGAAGAAAATAAAAAGAATAAAAAAACGGTATGTCCATAAGCAAAATGGGCACGGATGAAAACCCGAAAGGGCTCCATAAGTAAAAACAACAGGACTACCGGCGAGTGTTTGTGAAAACCCGAAAGGGCGCAACCTCGTTAAAAGATACTTATAGGGTCCTCTCGACCTTGTAAGGAGAAACCACCCGCGTGAGATCCTTACGACTCATAAGGGAGCAACACACTTAGGGATCCCCTCGATTCCGAAGGAGAAAATACACTTGCGAGATCCTCACGACTCGTAAGGAGAACTCTCTTATTGGACCCTCACGGCTCATAAGATTTGAAAGTCTTAAGTTACAGAGGCCTAAACCTGTGTTTAAGCACCCCCCACAACTTCCGATATTGCCCTACAAGTGGCTCAATACTGGCCCTTGTATACAATCCACGGGCGCGAATAAACATTTCCCTAACCAAGTCCCGTCCGTGACTGGGGATAGGTTCGCATAACCCTTATAAGTCCTCTCGACTTACAAGGAGAAAACCCTCTTGTAGGATCCTTACGACTTACAGAGGAACATGCACTTAGGAATCCTCACGATTCCTAAGGAGAAAATACACCCACAAGATCCTCACGACTTGTAGGGAGAAATAACTTTGTGAGACCCTTACGGCTCATGAAGTCAAAAGCCTTAGTCGACAGGACCTTAACCCTGGTCGCTAAGCCGCCTTTGTTCGACATCGACAGAGGCAGATGATGATTCGCTCCTGGCAATATCCCAGTTGTAGCGGTGCTGATGCCGAAATCGATGTCTAAATTCATATCTACGGCGAAAAGCCAGTAGGCCGCACTTGCATATGAAATAGCCGAAATGATGGGGCAACTTGCAATAAAAAGCAGCAAGTAAAAACGTATGCACACAAAATAGCCGAAATGATTGGGCAACTTGCAATAAAAAGTAGCGAGTGAAAATAAAATAAATAGCCGAAATGATTGGGCACCGCGAAAAATGGCCGAAATGATTGGGCAATCGCGACCTTCGCGATATAAAAGCTGAAATGATAGAGCATCGCGGAAATAAAAAAATGATAATAAAACTTGGGCCCTACAGTTGAGATCGCATCGATCCCTGTATACAATCCAAGGGCGCAAACAAAGAGGGAACCATGCTTTCCCAACAGGCTCTGCCAGAAAACGAAGCCAAATCTCGACGGTTCGTTTCAACTCCGAAGAAACCAGTGTCTTTGGCAAAATACTTCGACTCGAGGAAACAAGTGTCCTTGACGAAGAAAATCTTGATTCGCGTCGACTCGCAGAGAAACCAGTGTCTCCGTAGGAAATTCTCGATTCGTTTCAACACCAGGGAAACAAATAATCCTTGGCAAATACCTCAATTCAAGTAAACTAGCGTCCTTGATGAAAGCCTCCTGATTCGCGTCGACTCGCAGAGCAACCAGTGTCTCCGTGGGAAATTCTCGATTCGTTTCAACACCAGGGAAACAAATAATCCTCGGCAAATACCTCAATTCAAGGAAACTACCGTCCTTGATGAGAGCCTCCTGATTCGCGTCGACTCGCAGAGCAACCAGTGTCTCCGTAGGAAATTCTCGATTCGTTTCAACTCCAGGGAAACAAATAATCCTGGGCAAATACCTCAATTCAAGGAAATTAGCGTCCTTGATGAGAGCCTCCTGATTTGCGTCGACTCGCAGAGCAACCAGTGTCTCCGTGGGAAATTCTCGATTCGTTTCAACACCAGAGAAACAAATAATCCTTGGCAAATACCTCAATTCAGGGAAACTAGCGTCCTTGATGAGAGCCTTCTGATTCGCATCGACTTGCAGAGCAACCAGTGTCTCCGTGGGAAATTCTCGATTCGTTTCAACACCAGAGAAACAAATAATCCTTGGCAAATACCTCAACTCAGGGAAACCAGCGTCCTTGATGAGAGCCTCCTGATCCGCGTCGACTCGCAGAGAAACCAATGTCTCTGCGGGAAATTCTCGATCCGTTTCAACACCAGGGAAACAAATAATCCTTGGCAAATACCTCAAATCAGGGAAACCAGCGTCCTTGATGAGAGCCTCCTGATTCGCGTCGACTCGCAGAGAAACCAATGTCTCCGCGGGAAATTCTCGATTCGTTTCAACACCAGGGAAACAAATAATCCTTGGCAAATACCTCAATTCAGGGAAACTAGCGTCCTTGATGAGAGCCTCCTGATTCGCGTCGACTCGCAGAGAAACCAGTGTCTCCGTGGAAAATTCTCGATTCGTTTCAACACCAGGGAAACAAATAATCCTTGGCAAATACCTCAATTCAAGGAAACTAGCGTCCTTGAGGAGAGCCTCCTGATTCGCGTCGACTCGCAGAGAAACCAGTGTCTCCGTGGGAAATTCTCGATTCGTTTCAACACCAGGGAAATAAATAATCCTTAGCAAATACCTCAATTCAGGGAAATTAGCGTCCTTGATGAGAGCCTCCTGATTCGCGTCGACTCGCAGAGAATCCAGTGTCTCCGTGGGAAATTCTCGATTCGTTTCAACACCAGGGAAACAAATAATCCTTGGCAAATACCTCAACTCAAGGAAACTAGCGTCCTTGATGAGAGCCTCCTGATTCGCGTCGACTCGCAGAGAAACCAGTGTCTCCGTGGGAAATTCTCGATTCGTTTCAACACCAGGGAAACAAATAATCCTTGGCAAATACCTCAATTCAGGGAAACTAGCGTTCTTGATGAGAGCCTCCTGATTCGCGTCGACTCGCAGAGAAACTAGTGTCTCCGTGGGAAATTCTCGATTCGTTTCAACACCAGAGAAACAAATAATCCTTGGCAAATACCTCAATTCAGGGAAACTAGCGTCCTTGATGAGAGCCTCCTGATTCGCGTCGACTCGCAGAGAAACCAATGTCTCCGTGGGAAATTCTCGGTTCGTTTCAACACCAGGGAAACAAATAATCCTTGGCAAATACCTCAATTCAAGGAAACTAGCGTCCTTGATGAGAGCCTCCTGATTCGCGTCGACTCGCAGAGAAACCAGTGTCTCCGTGGGAAATTCTCGATTCGTTTCAACACCAGGGAAACAAATAATCCTTGGCAAATACCTCAATTCAGGGAAACTAGCGTCCTTGATAAGAGCCTCCTGATTCGCGTCGACTCGCAGAGAAACCAATGTCTCCGTGGGAAATTCTCGGTTCGTTTCAACACCAGGGAAACAAATAATCCTTGGCAAATACCTCAATTCAAGGAAACTAGCGTCCTTGATGAGAGCCTCCTGATTCGCGTCGACTCGCAGAGAAACCAGTGTCTCCGTGGGAAATTCTCGATTCGTTTCAACACCAGGGAAACAAATAATCCTTGGAAAATACCTCAATTCTGGGAAACTAGCGTCCTTGATGAGAGCCTCCTGATTCGCATCGGCTCGCAGAGAAACCGGTGTCTCCGCGGGAAATTCCCGATTCGTCTCAACTTGCAAAAATGAAGCCTCAGGCAGCAGGGATTAAAAAACTTGTTTCCTGAACAGTGAGACCCTGCAAGTCGGTCTAAAACGGTCTCTTGCATACTCTTCATGGGTCCCACTCTCCAAAGTCGAGTTTCGACAAGGAGGGAAACAACCGCTTACGGGTCCTCTCGACTCGTAAGAGGGAAAAGTTCTCTTATAAGATCCTTACGACTTATAAGAGAAAACGCACTTAGGAATCCTCACGATTCCTAAGGAGAAAATGCACCTACGAGATCTTCTCGATCCGTTGGGAGAAAAGTCTTTATGATACCCTCACGGCTCATAAAGTTGAAAAGTCTTAGATGGCAGATCTTACCCCTGTCTTCTAAGCCATTACTGCCCTACTCATGAGCATATAAACTATTTCACACCAGAGTAAAATATAAAGAAATAGAAGGGTGCGGCTCATGGAATTGAGAGTTTGGAACTATATCTTTTAAGAGTCAAGATTTGAGTCAATGATAAATGACGACGCATGTGTCCGCTCGTTATCTTCTCAGATCAAGATTCTGAAAGTTATATACCAACCCGAAGCTGGTCATACGCTATGCATTACTCTGCACTACTTTACCCACATATATACTTACGTGGGCAAAGTAGTGGGGGCATTTGTTCCCGCCAAAAATTTCTGCGCAAAAGAGTCCAAGGTATCAAATGGCAGCGATACGCTTAAGAAAATACGAACCAGTATCTTCCAGCCTGTATTTTGATAAACTCCCCAATGAGTAACTGTTAAATTATGATGGTATTGAAAGTATCTCGAAAACACCTTCGATTTGATATATTATGGGCCTCATAATTCATCCGGGATCAAAAGTTATGAGCAAATGTCTTATGCACATATGATCTAAGAAAGAAAATGCGAACCGGTATTTTCCGAGCTGTATTTTGACAAACTCCGGAATGAGAAACAGCTAAATTCTGATGGTATTGAAAGCATCTTGAAAATATCTTCGATTTGATATATTACGGGCCTCATAATTCATCCGGGATCAAAAGTTATGAGCAAATGTCTATGCACATGTGATCTAAGGAAGAAGATGCGAACCAGTATTTTCCGAGCTGTATTTTGACAAACTCCGGAACGAGAAATGGCTAAATTCTGATGATATTGAAAGTATCTCGAAAAGTCCTTCGATTTGATATATCATGGGCCTCATAATTCATCCGAGATCAAAAGTTATGAGCAAATGTGTTATGCACGTGTAATATAAAGTAATGCTCTACTACATGGGGAATGCATTTTTTAGTCCCACATCGGGAAAAAGAGATATAAATCCCCGTTACCATCCTAATAAAAGTTTTTCCTATTTTTCTAAATCCCAAAAAATTTACTTTTTCCTCGTACATTTTTGTGTCGAAGGTGGTTGCTTGAATCCCAATGTTTATATTTTTCCTTAACCCTAAAAGTCAAAACCCAGAATTTAAAAACCAAACTCAAACCAAAATTTAAAATAAATTAAATATTTTTACCAAACCCCAAACCCAAACTTTATTTTTCCCCAGCCCGCTGCCCTCAGCCCACTCTTGTTATTTTTAAATAAATCCCTTAAATATTTTAGCCGGCCCGTTCCTCACTCAGCTCACATTTTTTAAAAATAAAATTCCTTAATCATTTTTCTCCCGGCCCACTCCCTGCGGCCCGTGACCAAATTCCCCCACTCAACCCGACCCGACCCCACTCCTGTTCATCTCCTTCACCCCAACAGTAACTTTCCCCTGTTCACAGCGCGCGATCCCATTTCCCCGCCGCGCCTCGCGCCCACGCTCACTCCCCGCTCCTGCCGTTACAACCACGACGCGCACACCCCCTCGTCTCCATTAGCTCCTTCGCATTCGTTTCTCCCCTCATTTTTCCCAAATCCCTCATATCTCTTCCTCTCGAAACTCACCGAACACCCAACGTCGCCGTGTTCCCCACTCCACCGCCGGCGAACACCCATCACTCCACTCGCCCCCACGACGACGACAGCTCCTCCTCCACCAACCTTCTCCCTCTACGACTTCACACCCCCATCAACTCGTGATTCCGCTGCACACAGACCCACTTCAACCAAGCTCGGCCACCTTACACCCCTCGACGCCGGCGAGCTCCCCACCACATCGCCGACCACCCAACGACCTCCACCTCCTCAGCATCATCACCATCACAACAACCCCCTAGCCCCACTGCTTAACCTCTCCCCCTCTTCAAAATTCCAAAACCACTTTCAAACATTTTCCCCCTCACTGTGCACGTTGCCGGAGCGACGCCGTCGACCGTCGTCGACCCCAGTACACTCGCAGAGGATTATCAAGCAACCCTCAACGTCCAGTGACCGTGCAACGACTCCGGACAACTCCGACGCAAGATCCGCATCTCGATCCAAGCTCGCGCGAATCGGTTTCACGGCGTACATCGCGCGTTTGTGACGCCGTTGCTGCCCTGCGACCCCGAGACGTTTTCCAGGCAAGTGTTTACTTGCTTCATGCTAATATAGTTGTGTTACAAACCTATATCATATAGTTTATAAACTTACCGATTACCGATATATATCATGACCTAGGTGTTCGATGCTAGTCTCTCATGGAAATAATTGTTTATTTTGACGGAAACTGATAATTTCTGTTGGCCCATTTGATGATAAATATTGTGTATGAATCTCGCTGGAAAATACGATTGTTCGTGACAAAAATTGATACCCCCAAATATGCCGTTAAAATTAATATTTTTCTCGTATCTGAAAATGAATAAAATCACCGTAAATTACACACAAGCTGGAATGATGCGCTCGAGGGCTTAAATCGAAGACGACTCGACGAACTTTAACCCTATGTAAAATTATAATGATTTCTGTTCTGTAACCGTGATGATAATTAGATCGGAATGTGACTCTGGACTGCAGTCCAGGGCGTTTCTGATTATTGTGTTCTGTCCAAAGACCTGTGTCACTGTGTTTCCTGAAGTCGTATGTTACGGAACCCTGCAGTAGATTAAAGATAATTCTGTTAGTCAAACAAAACTGGTGGTTCCATTCCGATTCATCGCCGTTTGCTATTTTAAACTGTATTTAAAAGGGCAGAACGTATAACTGTCCAGAGCAGATTCTGAAATGACATACTGAGGTTAAACTGTGTATAACTCTCAACATACAGATGCGATTTAGGATCCGTCTGTTGCGTTGAATACTCTATTGAAAACCCTAGATTTCATTCAACAGTAGCATCGCTAAATTCTGATCCCAATCGTGTGCAATCCGTGTCGCGAAACGGACGTTCAGTTCTGAAACTGAATTTCTAGCCGCGAGCACTTAAAATGAAACAACTATATCTTGAAAACCGGAATCCCGATTGAACTGAAATAAATTTTGATGAATTGCTGACTGAGTGTTCTATTTATCTTACTTATATAATTTTGCTGAATTCTTAACATATTAATTTATGCAATTTATTTTAGTTAATGACATGCATGTTGATTCATAACAAACAGAGCTTATTGGTAGCATACAAAACATATATCATACCCTTGCCATATATTCAGTGTTAGTGAGTGTGGACATTGCATTATCGTGCGTGATAGATGCTGGTTTAGGAGTGACGAGTATACCAATGGAAAGTGAATATTTGTGACAGTGATTGATACAGTGAACAGTGATAAAACCGTGTCATTGGTATACTTGTACACAACTAGATCAAGATCATAAATAGTGTAAACCTGGGGAAAAAGGGGAAATCAAAGTGGAAAGAGTATCGTATTTAGCGGGACCGTGTTTAGAGGATGATCATTCGAACTGTGATACTGATACATGTAGGGTAGGATCTAGCGATCCGGCTGACAGGGTTATGTCCCGGGCATGTGGGCCGTTGTCTCGGGTATGTACGAGACTCCTGTTAAACATGATCCTCCTTCCACTATGTGATTTCAAATATGACCTAGAGACCGATAGGGACACATAACATATTCTGCATCATATAGTGACATAGTGATTGCTTGCATTGTTCCTACACTAGTATTACTTCGTATACCTGTTTCACCTTATTATAATAATATTGTTATTGTGTCGCTCTGACGACCTGAGTATGCATGCTCAGATTCCGCGGGAAGACCAGCACAGGAGACGGATCTACCCTTTGAGTTCACGGAGATATAGTTTGGTGTACCTTCTTCTTTTACTGCTTTTCATAAAAGCGATCGTGAGATTGAACTTGGTTAGTTATTGTTCTTATTATCTGTAATTTGTGAACAATGGAATTTTAATGTAATAAATTAGTGATGTGATTCCTTTAATACTGTGCTTTATTTACTGATTACCATGTAATGCTAGAAGCCGAAGTGTGACTACGGCGGGATGATTCCTTGACCGTAGGAGCATGGCTGGCCTAGTCATCCCTCGTTTTCCGTATTTTGGGAAGCGGGGCGTGACAAGAGAGATGGCTTCTCTACCACTCCCATATAAATAAAAGGGGATACCTCTTAGAAAAGGGAGAGTTAAATCCTCAAAGGATTCACTACTCAAAGGAGCTTAGTTCTCCAAAGGAGCTTAGTTCTCCAAGATAGGAGCATGCTCCTCCATAATGCGCATATGCGTAAGCGCCATGTGCGCTACGTGCAACGCACGTGTGCCCGCCATGCGGAACCATGTGCAACGCACGTGCGCACCACATGAGAACATATAATAATATTAAAAGGAGCTTGTTCTACATATATAGAAGCTCTGCTTCTCCTCATAATGCGCATGTGCGCTACGTGCAACGCACGTGTGCCCGCCATGCGGCACCACATGCAACGCACGTGCGCACCACATGAGAACATTTAATAATATTAAAAGGAGCTTGTTCTCCATATATAGAAGCTCTGCTTCTCCTCATAATGCGCATGTGTGCTACGTGCAACGCACGTGTGCCCGTCATGCGGCACCACGTGCAACGTACGTGCGCACCACATGAGAACATTTAATAATATTAAAAGGAGCCTGTTCTCCATATATAGAAGCTCTGCTTCTCCTCATAAAGCGCATGTGCGCCACGTGCAACGCATGTGTGCTTGCCACACGCGTACCACGTGCAACGCACGTGCGCACCACATGAGAATATTCAATTAAAAGGAGACTCGTTCTCCATAGGAGCTTGCTCCCCCTATATGAGCGCTCAACACATGCGACACACGTGCGTCCAACATGTGCGACGCACGTGCGCCCAACACGTGCGACGCACGTGCGCGAGCGCAAAGAACCCTTTTTCAGCAGCGAGAAGCTTAAGCTCCAGCCTGTTCTTCCCCCCTAATGATTGAGACATGGTTCAAAAGGACCTTCGATATATGGCACTGTAATCTCTCAGTGTCGTCGGAGAGGTGGTGGGTCCCAACGACCAATGATCCTTCTTTCTAAAATTAAAAAAAGAAGAAGAAGAGAGAACATTGACAGAGAAACAGGGAAAGAATTCAGAGAACTCCTAAAAAGAAAGTTTGAGAAGAAATCAGAAAAAAAAAGAAGGTAAACTTTTAAAAAGAAGAATTTCTTCTGAAAAGATTAATGATCTAAGAACAAGATCAAGATCTTAAAATAAAAAGAAAAGATCAAATAATAAGAATATAATAAGAAGTAATATACTTTTTTATTGGATCATTTGATCTACACAAAGGCATTGCCTTTTGATGAACCACTGGTTCTGGAATCTTAAAAAGATTCTTTTCTTGAATCCAAAACTGGATCAAGATATTAAAACAGTGCCTTGCACTTGTAAATCAGTACTGTTGCGCTCTTGGGTTGGCGCAAGCCACCAGAGAGCGCCACGTGTCAGCTCCAGAACAACTTGCACTATGCGCTTTTAAAATAGAGCATTGCTCTCTGAAATTGGTGCAACTCACCAGAGAGCGCCACGTGTCAGCAGCGCAGCAGCGCAGCGTACTGCGCTTGCGCTCACCGGAGCGTGACACGTGTCACCTCCACATGCGCTTGCGCTCATTAATTAGCGCAAAGCGCCGGACAAATGCACTGCATTGTTTACTGAAGGGGCCAGGCCCAAGTCAAAAAGGCCTAGTAGGCCAAAATAAATGGCAATGCAATAAAAGGGGCAGAGCCCAAATAAAATTGATGCTCTGCATCATTTATAAAAGGGCAGAGCCCAAACAAAATAAAATGCAATAAAATGGCAGAGCCCAAACAAAATTGATGCTCTGTATCATTTATAAAAGGGCAGAGCCCAAACAAAATAAGAAATACAGTGCATTATTAAACAGGGGCAAAGCCCTAATAGGCCAAAGACAAGTAAGATGTTAAACATTTCTAAACTGGACTTAGCCCAATCATGGTCGTAAGTCATCAAATTAAATTGACTGAGCACAGCTGCTCTCTTAAATCAATTTACATCCGGTTCAAGGGTACATCTCCGAACTCCTCTGACACCTATCGTTGTAATCCTTCAACGACGTCAGAGAGGCGACGGGTCCCGACAACCATACATCAACACGGACTGTGGGGTCCCGACAACCATACATCAACACGGACTGTGGGGTCCTTAAACTCATGGACTCATGCGTTCTTAAACTAAAACACGGACTGTGGGGGTCCTTAAACCCGCGGACTTATGCGTCCTTAAACTAAAACACGGACTGTGGGGTCCTTAAACCCACGGACTTAAGTGTCCTTAAACTACCTGTGGACCACCACGTCCCTAAACTGGAATATGGACCGCAACGTCCTTAAACTACCTATGGACCGCTACGTCCCTAAACTGGAACAATAGAACATCCAAATGCTCTTTTGCCGGATCTAAACGATCCCGTTTAAGTTGATCTTAGCCGCAAACCTAGCTAACGTATCCTTAAACATTCAAATGGACTATAAAACTCCAAATCGACTTTTGGTTCGAGGGTACATCTCCAAACTCCTCTGACACCTGTCGTTGTAATCCTTCAACGTTGTCAGAGAGGTAACGGGTCCCAACGGCCATATATTAAACGGATCACTACGTTAAGTTAATCTTAGTCTCAAATCAGACTAACGTATCCTTAACGAACGTTTAAGTTGATCTTAGCCTCAAAATGACTAACGTATCCTTAAACCAAAACCCAAAATCCAAATCTAAGAAAATATGGATTTGGACTAATCCACGCCCTACGGGCGACGAAATAAATAGTCTCCGTATACAATCCACGGGCAACCACAAACAAAACAAACACACACGACCCGAAGTGAAATTCTGGAGAAGGAGAAAGTGGCTACCGCGATGCGGTAGCGTAATTAACTGCAGGGGCTTGCTCCTGCAGGGAAGGGCGTCCCCACAATCAAAAACCCCTCTAGCGAGGGGGAATCTGACGAAGTCTGCTACATCGGCCGCATCCGTCTAAACCTCCGATACACGGTGCCATAAATCAACTTGGCATCTTCGGAGAGGTAGACGGATAAAACCATATAGCATCTGCCCCGAATCTCAGGCAAGACGTCCTCACGTCGTCGCCGTCTTTCGGAGCATTCTTCTTGTTTGTAACAAGATTGAGAAATCTTTCCATACAGAATTTATTCTGTATTTTGGTGACTTTTAATCACCTTTGGATCATTGATCCAACGGTGCTATGATTTACAGAGCACAATCTTGTTATTTGGAAAGATTTTGAGGAATCTTTCCTTAACAGAATTTAATTCTGATTAATTAATGATTTATCATTATTATTAGATCTTTGATCTGACGGTGGGGAGCTTTTAGTTCCAGCACAAGCGCACCCATGCTTTGCACGTGGTGCGCTGCTTAGGGTGCAGCGCACTTAGCGCTAGCACACCCATGCTTTGCACGTGGTGTGCTGCTCAGAGCACAACGCACTTAGCGTACACGTTCTATGCACGTGGTGCGCTGCTCAGGGCGCAACGCACCTAGCGCTAGCGCACACGTGCTTTGCACGTGGTGCGCTGCTCAGGGCGCAGCGCACCTAGCGCTTCAAAATTTGAATTTTAAACAGAGGTTTGCTCTGATTGGGGGAAACAAATGCCCCCTACCGTTGCGCTCACGTGGCCCACACGTGAGTGCAGCGGTGGCAGCATCTGCGCCCTTGGATCAATTCAGAAGTTGAAATGGCATCTCAGTGCCTATAAATAGGACCCTTGGCCCTTGAAATGATTTCTATTCACTTCTTATTTCTGAGAATTTTTATTCTCTTGCAGAGCATAGCTCTTTGGCTTAAGAACTTTCTTAAGGACATAACTCTGTCAAAATCTTAGGTAAAGATTAAATTTTTGAGTAGATCATCTAATAATCTAGGGTTTTACCCATTAACAGAGCTTTGCTCCACATAGATTTTTGATCTAAAGAAAACCCTTTTAGGGTTTCATTAACAGAGCTTTGCTCTCTTGAACCCATAGATCTAAAGAGATCTTTCTTGGGGTTTCTTAGCCCATGAATGAACAGAGCTTTACTCATGAAGAACTCTTAGAGTCTGTTCATAGATTTCAGAATTTTTAATTCATTAAAACTCTTATTTTAAATTTTCTGATGGTTATTCCATCGTTTTTACAGAGCAAGGCTCTTGAGGAATTTTTATTCCTTCATCATTAGAATTTGACAGGTGTCATTCTTTCACAGAGCACTGTTCTCAAGGGGAGATTTACTCCCTGGCCTGAGGGATTCTCATTAAATGAGAATCAATTCCTCATTTAATGACAGCCTCATCAAATGATGAGACTGTTTTATTAATGATGAACTATCATCTAGATTTTGTGGATCCCCCTTTGGTCCCCTTTTTACTGCATTGCAGGGTGGTACAAATTTAAAGTACCTAGTGACAGTACTTAAACTGTAGCATTGGCGGCTGACAATTTGTTCTTTTCCCGTGCAGGTACTATGTCTTCCGACACTTCTTTCCCATTCGTCCGCTCGGAAGGCGGGTTCCCCAAAGCACCCGTAGACCGAGAGGTTCTTGCGCTGATCAAAGACCATGACCCGGAGCAAAAGAGTCTTCATCTATGGGGTAGATGGTACGATCAAATTATCAGAGGCTGCCGAAGCTTTTCTTGTGCGACACCCTCAGAGCCTATCTCTGCGATCCCTTATGCAGATGCATCCCCGATAAGCTATACTGTGGAGGAGGTAAATTGGACTTCAGAAGGACTTCTTTGGCTTTATATGGCCGCAATACCCGTGCAGACGCCGGTAGCTTTTGATACTTTAGGACGGCGCATATGCCAGGATGAATCTCTCCCTTGGGGACATCCCTACAACATAGAACTAACTCCCCACCACCCGGGCGGATACTTATAGTGGGCCCGATATATTTTATCGGCGAAGAAGTCGCAGCTACTGAAGCTCGGATTGTACCCTACGATCTACGCTTCCTTATTCCAGTATTCTGCACCTCCCACATGGTGGATCAAGGCGTTTTTAGAGCAGTGGAACATTCCGACCCACACCTTCCTCTTATTGGATCGAGAAGTCTCCATTTCCTCAGAGGAATTTTCTGAGGTCTCCGGTTTTCCCGTTAGGGGAGAGCACTACGAGGAGCTGCTTCCTCCGGAGGAGTATATTTTTGCCACCAAACTAGGGGTAATGGGTCTTACCCCAGAGAACGCCATTCGACACCAGTTCCCAAGTTTGATAAGGGTGTTGAATATGTGTGAGAGCCTCTTTCTTGAATCCAGAGGCCGGGGGGTTTGCTTTGCGGACTTCATTGCCCATTTTCTTCGCCCAGAAATTTTGTCGCGACAAGGTGAAAAGTTTGCCAACTTGATGATCCTTTCGGCTTTGGCTTGGATCGCCGGCCAATATTGTAAGCCGATCAAAAGGATTTCTTTCTTCCAAATATCGCGATCGTCCCCTTTTCAGAAATTGCCGCTCCGGGCATTGATGAGGAAGAGTTCTTTCTAAGGTTCTTCGGTTTATGGTTAAGCTGTTCGCGCTTCCCATGCATCCTCGCTATATAAGGCCGTCCGTCTTCTACCCAGCGCATCGAATGGTTGCCGGGATACAAGTGGCCATTGGGATTGCTGGGTTAGCCCACCTGTATCACGGCCTCAGCTTGGCAGCAGATACTACCGAGCCAGGGGTGCAGCCTGCCAACTTTTCAATGCATTATTTCACTTCATGGCTTGAGTTGCACGTGCTCGGGGTCTTCGGTATCCACAGAAGACCTTCCTTTTATAACAGATGCAAGTTCCCTCGGATAATGCAGCTAGTCGACGCATCCATCGTAAATCCGTCACCGCGGGAAGCTAGGGGTTTGCTCCTTCGTCCACGCACGGTTGGAGATGGTCTGTCCTTCACCGATAAAATTTTGACCGTCGGCCAGGAATCCGCGAAGACGGTGCTGCCATTGCAGGACATCTTTAAAGACGGGGCCTCTGTGTTGAAAGCTCGGGAAATTCTTCATCTGTACTCCATCCGGCCGGGCTTTCTCATATTTAGGCAAAATGATGCGGCATTATTCATGAGATACAACCCGCATCGTTTCGCCCAGCAGCTGAGCTATAATCAGAGCGTCCCGCTTGAGGCTTTCTTGGCAGAATCTGCTGCTACCGAAGAGGGAATGCGAAGCGCGCTGCATCATTTTATGCGCCTAAACATAGGGTCCAACTTTTTCATTAGTGAACCGAGCTGCGTTCCTAAGGCCCTGAATGTGTATGTGGCGTGGTATCAACACTCAATGGGCGCTGTCATTAGAGAGGAGAAGCGATTGTTGCTTGATCGCAAAGGCACCACTCCGGTTGGCAATCCAAATGTTCTTCTGAAGCGACAGACCATTGTCCGTCCTCCCTTAAGAGAAGTTGCTGCGGTCGAGGTCCCGAGTGATGCGCCTGAGCTACCGATACCCCGTGCTCTTGTGAAAGAGGTGACTGTAGCGTCTCCCGAGTCTGGCGTAGGTTCAGATATCGGAACTCGTCGTCCCAAGGTGCCCACCAAGCGTAAGCTTGTGCTAGCGGCGACTGGTACTCGCTCGCAGAAGAGGAAGAAGAAGTCGATTCTCTCTGCCGACATCGTACTCGGCCGGAGCCTCATGCTCCTTATAGCGAGGGCCTGAGCGAGTATGGGACCAACGAAGGCTTATTCATAGCGCTGGATGATACCTACCTCGAGGCTGCTATTGCAGCTTCCGAGTGATTAGCGAGCCACAAAGCGGGACTGGCCATCCTCGTACAATCAAGTAAAGCTCAGCCGTATCTTTTTTCATTGCATTATATTTTTATTATCATGTTTTGACTGATACTTTTCCCTTCTTTTACAGGCATTTCTACTGAAGAGGCTCTCGCGGCTTCCCTTAGGACCTTTGAGGAGGAGGAAAGGATTCGCGCTTCGCTGGGCGTTGGTATATTTCGGCTCATTGTGGCTTCGTTCGCCTTTCTTATGGATAATCTGACCCTTTTTTCATCTGATCGCAGGGATTACTTCGACTCAGGTCCTGCCCAGTACAGTGTCAATCCCGTAGGGTGATGCGGAGATGCTTCCAGGGCCAGCTATCAAAGTTCCGGCCTCCTCAGCATTGCCAAAAGAGGCTTTACTCAAGCAACCGATGACGGATGCCGTAACGGCTCCAGAGGTAACTCCTGGCGCGGACGATGACATCCCTTTGGCGGAGGTCTTGAGAAGATCAGCTCTCACGGCCCAGGCAGAAAGGAAGCGCAGAATGCGTGCAGCAAGGGAGCGTAACGTCACCTTGGCCGCGGGTGCAGGCTCGAGCGCTTCTTCCCACGTCCCTGCTTCTTCAGAAGGTGCTCCGGCCGCCCTGTCTACCGCTCATAGACAGGCGGTACGCATGGCTCGAGAAGCAATTGAAAAGCCGTCCTAAGGTAACATAACATTGGGTCCTTTTGTCCGAATTTGATCTTCAGATTCTCATGTATCTTACTCTGCAGGGCCAAGTCCTAGTGAGGAAGTAGCGGGTGAGATGATGGCAACCACTGAGCCCGAAGCGGCTACTCTTTCCGAGGAGTCCGGGACTGCTCCAATTGATGCTCTTTCCGCCTGCGGTTCCTTGCCATCGCCTGGCATCGGGAGTGTCACGACGGTTCTCGTGGAGTCGGGGGGATGAAGCCACGGGCGGCGAAACCATTCCGATGGAGGAGGGTGAAGCAGTCGCTGCATCAAGTGACGCCCTTATCGCGGTTCCGACCGGCGACTCACCAGGTATATTTTGGGTCATTGCTTTTCTTTTTATTCTGCAATCCCTTTCAATCTCTCCTGATAGTATTTCTCTCGTTTCTAATGCAGGTGTGGCGAGCGTTGAGGTTGTGCCACCCGAGGAAGCATCGCCAGTTGCTGTTTTGACGGTGGCTGCCCCTTTGCCTTCTCTCGTGTCCTCCCAAATGCTAGAAGGTACGGGTTTGTGACTTACCGGTTTCATTGTAGGCAATATACTTTACGTACTGACACTGCATTACTACATCCTCGCAAGAGTCCTTTTTGATCATCTGTATCAGGTGCTGCACCCACATTTCTCCTTTCAGTCAGAGACTGCTTCATCTAGTGGCTTTGGTGAGTACAGCCTCTAGCTAATATCTTCTTTCTTCTTTTACGGGCAGTCGAGTCGTTGCTAATCCTTCTTTGTTTTGACTGCAGCACTACAGATTGGAAGGGATGAAAGAATAGTCGCGCCATCGGTACTCCCTGCCTTGCCACCTGCCGCAGCCGGTATAGCAAATTCCATTGTTCATGTACCTTCTCTATTTTTCGAGCCGTCATTTGACTATGATTTGTTTTGTAGCGGTGACACCGACTCCAGCTCCGTTCGAATCTCGAGTCATAATGCCAGCAGGCCCTTTTTCTCGACGTCCATCTTCAAAAGGCGCTGTGAATAGTCTGCGCATGTTGAGTGATTACATCGAGAAGCTTGACGCGGAGGCCCCTACATTTGCTGCAGATTTTGCTGCCGAAGTTATTCCAATGCTGGCGACGGTTGTGAACTTTCATAACGAAGGCGTCATTGAGTCCTGGGTTAACCACTGCAGAAAGATTGAGGCCTGCCTGCACGAGCTTGAGCTTATGCGTCCTGCTCCTGAGATTCAGGCTTTGAACTCCCAGCGGGCTGCGTGGGTTGAGCAGAGCGTGTCCTTTCTTCGCCATTTCGAACAAGAAGCGACCTTGAGGCAGAAGGAACGCGAGGAGGCTTCGGGTGAATCTGCATGGCTGCACGCCCAAGTTAAAACGAACGCCATGCAACTGAGAGCTGCTTTTGACACCCTACAGCAATGTATCTCGGACGGGCTTGTATTGAGGCGGAAGCTCGACTCTATTGAGCGGGTTACGCAGAGTCGCGAAGCTGCCCAACGGGAAATCGATGAGAAGATTTCATCATGCTTGCAGCAAAGGACTCGAATTGAAGCGGAGCTGGCCGTGGCGGCTGATCACGAGAAGGCTTTGAAAGGAGTGCGAAAGCAAATTGCGGACTTGTTGAAAACGCTTCCTTCTCCGTAGCTGTTTTGCTTGTAATCTTTGAATAACATGTGTCCATTTTTTTAATTCTTTCTGTAGGGTGTTTTTCGTCACCCCATTGAGATGGGAATGCGCGCGCTCTTGTCAGGCGCATTACAGATTCCCCTGCCTAGGATAGGCTGGGGCTTATTGATTGTGGGGATCCGAATCTCCGGCAGCCGCCGCGGACTAAGCTGCCGTTAATTACCACTCGCCTTTGGAGCGAGGGAACCTCCGATTAACGGGTTAAACTGGTCATGCGAACTCAATGTGCAGTGTTGTGTTTTGAAGGGGTTTTGGATATATCGGAGGCCCCGCAGAGTTTTTACGGGGGTCCCGCTACCCGGATAGCGGGCTGGGGGTCAAGGGGGCTAGCAGCCCCCTTGCACGGTGCGGGACAGCGCCCCGTTAGAAACTTTTTTCTAACAGGGACAGTGTCGTGGAGTATGTGTGTGTGTGTGTGTGTGTAAGGGAAAGGGGAAAAGCGCCCAAAGGACGCGTGGGGCCAGCGCCTTACGTGCCTAGCACGCGAGCGCTGGGCGTAGCGCACCACGTGCCTGGCACGTGGGCGCTGGGCGCTTGAGCGTAAGGCGTTCGAGCGCAAGCGTACCACATGCCTGGCACGTGGGTGCTGGGCGCTTGAGCGCTTGGGTGTTAGGCGCTCGGGCACCGGTGAGGAAAATGGGCTTTTAGCCCCAGAAATAGGATTTAAACTCCCGAAAGAGAATTTAGAATGGAGTTAAACTCTTAAGATATTTTTGGAGATGATGAAAGGGGCTTCTCCCTTGAGCCCTGGATCTTCGCCAAAATGGGGTCTTTGGAGATGAGTCTCCTTCTTCCTCCTCTATTGGTCGGATCTTGAAGAACAAGAGGGGTGAGATTTTAAAAATCCCTCCTTTTTAAGATCTGACGGCAGATCCGAGCTCCCTTTTGTGAGTTTTGTGGTGAAAAACTATTTAGTTTTGGAAAAAGAAGAGTAAAACTCTTGATTTAATTCAAAAGAAAGGAGAAGGTTTAGAACCTTGGGGAATGAGCAGGAGTCACAAAGAACCCTAGTTTTTTGGGGGAATGAAAATTGTATATTTTATTCATCATCATGTTGCCTTATATAGGCTTACATATTTACATATAGCCCCTTGGGCTTTACAAAATGGCATTTTGCCCATCCCATACCTCATGTGCTATTTCTTTTTGCACATAAGCCACGGGCTTACAAAAAATTGGCTTTATGCCCATTCATGCAAAAAAAATACATAAAAATTAATTATTACATGATTTCTTGTTTGCATAGGGGGGTCGGCCGCTTCATGTTCGGGCTCGACTCGGGCATAGGCCCACTTGATCTGAGCTTGGGCCCACTTGGCTTGGGGTTGACCTTGACTTTGACTTGGCCAACCGGGGTGCAAATTTCGACCCTAACAAAGTGCCCCTCCATCAATGAATGCACACCGCATGCATGAGTTGTGTGCAAGAAATTGATGGATCTTCTTTCATGTGGAGGCGGCTTTCCTTGGTTCCCACTTTTTGGGATGCACTGCCCTTTTTATGACATGGACAGTCGACGCTTGACGTGTCTCCGAGGCGGAGTGTCCGTGGTAGACTTTTCCCTGGCCCGGAGCGATTTGGTTCCCGATTTGTGGGAAGCCTGCACTGCCATTTTTACGGCATGGACGGTCGACGCTCTGATACAGAGCGATTTGGTTCCCGATTTATGGGAAGCCCGCACTGCACTTTTTGCGACATAGACGGTTGACGCTCTGATCCGGAGCGATTTGGTTCCCGATTTGTGGGAAGCCTGCATTGCCATTTTTACGACATGGACGGTCGACGCCCTGATCCGGAGCGATTTGGTTCCCGATTTGTGGGAAGCCTGTACTACTCTTTTTACGACATGGACGGTCGACGATTGACGTGTCTCCGAGACGGAGTGTCCGTGGTAGACTTTTCCCTGGCTCGGAGTGATCTGGTTCCTGCTTTGTAGGAAGCCTGCACTGCCCTTTTGCGACATGGACGGTCGACGCTTGACGCGTCTCCGAGACGGAGTGTCCGTGGTAGACTTTTCCTTGGCCCGGAGTGATCTGGTTCCTGCTTTGTAGGAAGCCTGCACTGCCCTTTTTCCGACATGGACAGTCGACGCTTTGATCCGGAGTGATTTGGTTCCCGATTTGTGGGAAGCCTGCACTGCCCTTTTTGCGACATGTACGGTCGACGCTCTGATCCGGAGCGATTTGGTTCCCGATTTGTGGGAAGCTTGCACTGCCCTTTTTGCGACATGGACGGTCGATGCTTTGATCCGGAGCGATTTGGTTCCCGATTTGTGGGAAGCCTGCACTGCCCTTTTTGCGACATGGATGGTCGACGCTCTGATCCAGAGTGATTCAGTTCCCGATTTGTGGGAAGCCTGCACTGCCATTTTTACAACATGGACGGTCGACGCCCTGATCCGGAGCGATTTGGTTCCCGATTTGTGGGAAGCCTGCACTGCCCTTTTTGCGACATGGACAGTCGACGCTTGACGCGTCTCCGAGACGGAGTGTCCGTGGTAGACTTTTTCCTGGCCCAGAGTGATCTGGTTCCTGCTTTGTAGGAAGCCTGCATTGCCCTTTTTACGACATGGACGGTCGACGCTTGACGCGTCTCCGAGACGGAGTGTCCGTGGTAGACTTTTCCCTGGCCCGGAGTGATCTGGTTCTTGCTTTGTAGGAAGCCTGCACTGCCCTTTTTGCGACATGGGCGGTCGACGCTCTGATCCGGAGCGATTTGGTTCCCGATTTGTGGGAAGCCTACACTGCCCTTTTTGCGACATGGACGGTCGACGCTCTGATCCGGAGCGATTTGGTTCCTGATTTGTGGGAAGCCTGCACTGCCCTTTTGCGACATGGACGGTCGACGCTTGACGCGTCTCCGAGACGGAGTGTCCGTGGTAGACTTTTCCCTGACCCGGAGTGATCTGGTTCCTTCTTTGTAGGAAGCCTGCACTGCCCTTTTTGCGACATGGACGGTCGACGCTTGACGCGTCTCCGAGACGGAGTGTCCATGGTAGGCTTTTCCCTGGCCAGGAGTGATCCGGTTTCTGCTTTGTACGAAGCCTGCACTGCCCTTTTTGCGACATGGACGGTCAATACTCTCATCCGGAGCGATTTTGTTCCCGATTTGTGGGAAGCCTGCACTGCTCTTTTTGCGACATGGACGGTCGACGCTTGACGCGTCTCCGAGACGGAGTGTCCGTGGTAGACGTTTCCCAGGCCCGGAGTGATCCGGTTCCCGCTTTGTAGGAAGCCTGACTGCCCTTTTTACGACATGGACGGTCGACGCTCTGATCCGGAGCGATTCGGTTCCCGATTTGTGGGAAGCCTGCACTGCCCTTTTTGCGACATGGACGGTCGACGCTCTGATCCGAAGCGATTTAGTTCCCGATTTGTGGGAAGCATTGCGACATGGACGGTCGACGCTCTGATCCGGAGCGATTTGGTTCCCGATTTGTGGGAAGCCTGCACCGCCCTTTTTGCGACATGGACGGTCAACGCTCTGATCCAGAGCGATTTGGTTCCCGATTTGTGGGAAGCTTGCACTGCCAATTTTACGACATGGACGGTCGACGCCCTGATCCGGAGCGATTTGGTTCCCGATTTGTAGGAAGCCTGCACTGCCCTTTTTGCGACATAGACGGTCGACGCTTGACACGTCTCCGAGACGGAGTGTCCATGGTAGACTTTTCCCTGGCCCGGAGTGATCTGGTTCCTGCTTTGTAGGAAGCCTGCACTGCCCTTTTTGCGACATGGACGGTCGACGCTCTGGTCCGGAGCAATTTGGTTCCCGATTTGTGGGAAGTCTGCACTGTCCTTTTTACGACATAGACGGTCAATTCGACATGTTCTGCTTCTTGCGGTGTCGGGGGTGATCTTGACTTGCTCCGCTTCTTGCGGTGTCGAGATTGGATTCCGACTTGCTCCGCTTTCTGTGGTGTCGGAGTTGAAGTTGACTTGTTGATTGTGATTTGGGTTGACATCAGCATCGCTACACCGGAATATGGTACCAAGAGTGAATCATCATTTGTCTTTGAGAGAATTTGGGGATTTTGGTTTGTTTGGCAACAGCATTGCTGCACTGAAATAATGCCAGGAGCAACTCATCATTTGCCCTGGAAGGATTTGGGAATTGGTGGCTTAGGAGACAGGTTTAGATCCCTATCACCTAAGGCTTTTCAATTTTATGGGCCGTAAGGGTCCCATAAAAGCATTTTTTCCCTACGAGTCGTAAGGATCCCGTAGGTGCATTTTCTCCTTAGGAGTCGTGAGGACCCCAAAGTGTGTTTTTCCTTTGTGAGTCGTAAGGATCCCACGAAGGATTGTTCTCCTCATGTATCGTGAGGACACATGAGTGGGTCTTCCTAATGGACCATAATTCCAAGGGCGGAGACCAACCGCTGGACTGATGATTGCGGTGGGGAATGGGCATGGTGAGAATTATTTGAGCCCGTGGATTGTATACGGTAGTCAATTTGGGGACTAACCGTAGGGCCGAGAGAATTTTGGGAAATTAGATTTTGGTTGGCGTCTGCATCGCTGCACTGGAATATGGTACCAGGAGCGACTCATCATTCGCCGTTTTTTTATTTACCGTGATTGCTCTATCATTTCAGCTTTTCTTATCGTGAAGGTCGCGATTGCCCTATGATTTCGGCTATTTATTCGCGGTTGCCCTATCATTTCAGCTTTATTTTTCATTTTTATTTTACTCGCTAATTTTTATTGCGAGTTGCCCCATCATTTCGGCTTTTCTTTTTTTTCTTTTTATTTACACTTTTTTTATTTACACATATTTTTTTTACATTCCCAGTTTAACGACTTAGAGGTCGATTATTCCCAGTTTAATGACATGGTGGTCAACGGTTCCCAGTTTAAAGACTTAGAGGTCTATCATTCCCAGTTTAACGACGTGGTGGTCAGCTGGTGTTCCTAGTTTAACGACGAGGTGGTCCTTTTTTCTTATCCCAGCTCCTTGAACTTTGATCTTGGCGGAGCTGTGTTGATGGCTGTAGCTCTGTGGCTTGCCGATACATCCGAGGACTGTGGGTTTTTTCCAAGCTTGTATTGGTCCTCTGCCCAATCTTTGAAAACACAGCAGTCTTTGATGGCATGACTCACCACCCTATGGTATGGGCAGTATACGGGTTTGCTGGTCATATTCATTTCATGTGGCCTCTTCGGAATAGGCAGTTGCAGACCGTTGTTCAAGGCTTCCTCGAATATATTGCGGACATCATCCCTCCTGAAGGAGTACACCTTCTTCTTTCTCTCCATTAGAGTAGGTGCCCTTACTGATGCTGGTCCTTGAGGTCGATCAGTCTTTGGTTCGCCCTTTTCAGATAATGGCACATGTCTGAGAGGATTGGGTTCCCGAAAGGCTTCGGTCTCCATCTGTGTGAAATCGGCGGTCGTAGCTTGACTGTTTGCTAGCACGCCTTTAGACAGTTCTATCTCTCCCGTTTTGTATTGCCTTTTGACCCAATCTTTGAAGACGAAGCAGTCCTCAATGGCATGACCTATCACTCTGTGATAGGGGCAGTATTTGGGGTCGTCGGTCATATAAGCTTCCTGCGGTCTTTTAGACTCTGGCAGTTGTAGACCGTTTCTTAGGGCGTCACTGAATATTTTGTGGACTTTGTCCCTTTTGAAGGAATAGACTTTTTTCAGTTTCTCTTTCAAAGGTGATTCCCCTTCGGTGTATGTATCGGAGGGACTGGAGGCTGATCACGGCCGTTTTTCGTGAAGGCGCTCTGCTCTTAGGTTGAAGTGGGTATCAGTTGGCTGCCTCCGGGTATCAATCCCTAGCTTGTGAACCAAAGTTTGATTTTGCTGTAATTGCAATCGGGTGACTTGGGTCACGAGATCTTCCACGACGTTTGCCAATTCGTCGACCTTAGACTGTACCTTGGCTAACTTCTCATCCCTGTCCTGAAGCTGCCTCTGAAGCCATCGGAATAATACTTGTTCTGTAGTTCCGATTATGACAACAGGGTCATCCTTATTGCCTGAGCACAATTCCGCAGGAACCATGGGCTCTTTTGGCTTATCGGCCTGAGCGAGCTCTTCATCATTTAGACCGAGTAGACGTTGGGCAGCGTCCGCCATATCATCACCATAGCTGTGAAGCATGGGAGGGTTCGTTTCTTCATGTCCGACCATGTAGACAGTGTGGACCACATATCCAACCGTCTCTTTATCTTTTCCAGGGTAACCCCATTCTTGGAGCCTCATGAAGCTCAGCCTAGCATGAGCCCTAGCCCTTTTGTTGGCTCTGTATCTGAGCCTTTTCTGCCTTAGTTTCTCAATTTTGAGGGCTTGGCGGGCATCTGTTTTCTGGGAATCCACCGCGAGTCGATTGATAGGGAGCTTAAAGAAGATACCCGATCGAGCAGTTGTCGAGGGTACCGCTGGAGCTTGCCTAAGATGCCCCGTTGCTTTGTTGGCGTTGATGGCCTTACCCTCAGCTGGAGCGATGGAGAGTCGTTTGGAAATGGATTTGTGCTTGGGCTGAGGTCTCCTCGCGGCCATGACATTCGGCCTTTTCCCTTTTAAGACCGGTTTGTCCATCACTGGGGCTTGAAGGGCAGGGATGGCGTTCACTGGCACGAACAGAATAGAGCCGAATGGTACCGGCGGCTCCTCCCACTGTCTCCCAAGCCTGGCCGGAAGGACCGTCCTGGAATCCATCTTCATCATGTAGGAGACGGGAGCTGAGTTCATCTTCGGAGACATCGTTGAAAGGTGATTGCTTGAAAATCTGCATGAAAGAGCGTTATTTTAGTATAAATATAGATATGTATATTGATTGAGTTCGCATGAACGTTTAACCCGAAATATGGGAGGAGAGATAGGTCCCACTGGGCGTGGCAGAATCTGTAGGGTGTTTTTCGTCACCCCATTGAGATGGGAATGCGCGCGCGCTTGTTAGGCGCATTACAGATTCCCCATGCATAGGGTAGGCTGGGGCTTATTGATTGTAGAGATCCGAATCTCCGGCAGTCGCGGACTAAGCTGCCGTTAATTACCGCTCGCCTTTGGAGCGAGGGAACCTCCGATTAACGGGTTAAACTGGTCATGCGAACTCAATGTGCAGTGTTGTGTTTTGAAGGGGTTTTGGATATATTAGGGGCCCCGCAGAGTTTTTACGGGGGTCCCGCTACCCGGATAGCTGGCTGAGGCTCAAAGGGGCTAGCAGCCCCCTTGCAGGGTGCGGGGCAGCGCCCCGTTAGAAAGTTTTTTCTAACAGGGACAGTGTCGTGGAGTATGTGTGTGTGTGTGTTTGTATATATACATGTATATATATATAAGGGAAATGGGAAAAGCGTCCAAAGGACGCGTGGGGCCAGCGCCTTACGTGCCTAGCACGCGAGCGCTGGGCGCTTAAGCGTTGGACGCTTGAGCGCTTCATGTGCCCGGTACGTGGGTGCTGGGCGCTTGAGCGCAAGGAGCTCGAGCGCTAGCGTACCACGTGCCCGGCACGTGGGCGCTGGGTGCTTGAGCGCTTGGGCGCTTGGGCACCGGTTGGAAAAGGGGCTTTTAGCCCCAGAAATAGGATTTAAACTCCCGAAAGAGGATTTAGAGTGTAGTTAAACTCCTAAGATGTTTTTGGAGATGATGAAAGAGGCTTCTCCCTTGAGCCCTGGATCTTCCCCAAAATGGGGTCTTTGGAGATGGGTCTCCTTCTTCCTCCTCTGTTGGCCGGATCTTGAAGAACAAGAGGGGTGAGATTTTAATAATCCCTCCTTTTTAAGATCTGACGGCAGATCCGAGCTCCCCTTTGTGGGTTTTGTGGTGAAAAACTATTTAGTTTTGGAAAAGGAAGAGTAAAACTCTTGATTTAATTCAAAAGAAAGGAGAAGGTTTAGAACCTTGGGGAAGAAGCAGGAGGCACAAAGAACCCTAGTTTTTTAGGGGAATGAAAATTGTATATTTTATTCATCATCATGTTGCCTTATATAGGCTTACACATTTACATATAGCCCCTTGAGCTTTACAAAATGGCATTTTGCCCATCCCATGCCTCATGTGCTATTTCTTTTTGCACATAAGCCATGAGCTTACAAAAAATTGGCTTTATGCCCATTCATGCATAAAAAATTACATAAAAATTATTTATTACATGATTTCTTGTTTGCATAGGGGGGTTGGCCGCTTCATGTTCGGGCTCGACTCGGGCATGGGCCCACTTGATCTGGGCTTGGGGTTGACCTTGACTTTGACTTGGTCAACCGGGGTGCAAATTTCGACCCCAACACTTTCGTATGATTCAACTTGTACTCTATTGAATTCATGAATAAAAGATACATATTTTTTGTTCTATTACTGCTTTCTTCTCTTCGCTGTGTCATTGCCATGTATTTTCAGCAAATGTGGCCTATAGATAGTAAGTGATGGGCTATCTTGGACTCTTTGCCGGGTAACGATGGCTTAGGAAACAGGTTCAGGTCTGTTGCCTAAGACTTTTCAACTTTATGAGCCGTGAGGGACTCATAAAGACTTTTCTCCCTACGAGTCGAGAGGATCTCGCCAGTGTATTTTCTCCTTAGGAATCGTGAGGACTCCCAAATGTGCTTTCTCTTGAGAGTCGTAAGGATCTCACAAGAGAATTTTCCCTCTTACAAGTCGAGAGAACTCGTAAGTGGTTGTTTCCCTCCTTGTCGAGATTCGACTTTAGAGAGTGTGGTCCATGAATAGTATGCAAGAGTCCATTTTGGACCGACTTGCAGGGCCCCAGTACTTAGAAAACAGGTCTTTATCACTATTGCCTAAGGCTTTTCCTTACGAGTCGGGACGAATCGAGAAGTTCTCGCGAAGACACTAATTTCCTCACGAGTCGAGACGAGTCGAGGAGTTCTCGCAAGAATGTCTTAACGTCACAGTTAACCTCTGCTCTTTACGACAGAGGTCCGTTAGGGTCTGTGGTACTAGGGTTTTGCCTGTCGTACTGTCGCGTTGACTGATGTATTCTTCGATAGGCAATCTTGCTGTTTGAGAAGCCTTGCGTCTGTCGTGTCTCTGATCCCTTCGGGGGCTGGACAAGACGTCTTCAAGCAATCTTCCTAGGCAATCTGACCGTCGGAAGAGCAAGCGTTAGGAATTTTCCATGCCGCTTTTTACTTGAGGTTAGGCTCAGTTTGGAGAGCCCCAATGAGTCATAACTACTCCGCGCTGGTGTGGGATGATCTCCGATAGTTTTTCAGGTTTTATATGAGTTGCCATTAAGACCCTGAAGCAAGGAATTTGTCCTTTGCTTCGTTTGCAGGCATTACGTCTGCTGTATCGAGAAGAATGTCACGGTTGTCTCTAAGTTGTTGGTGAACCGTCGAGGCTTGGAACTAGGGATTTTGCCGTGGCTCCATTGTTTGATTGTCGCGTCTGAATCCTGCTGGAGGAAGAACGCTGGGGTGACATCTCGTTTGCTGTATCGAGACAAATGTCGAGGTGGTAACCATTCCGCACTAGTGTGGGATGATCTCCGATAGTCTTTCAGGTTTTATATGAGTTGCCGTCAAGACCCTAAAGCTAGGAATTTGGCTTTCGCTTCGTTTGCATTGGCGTGTCCAAATCCTATTGGAGGAAGGACGCTGTAGTGACATCTCGTCTGCTGTATCGAGACGAACTTCAAGGTGGTGACCACTCCGCACTGGTGTGGGATGATCTCCGATAGTCTTTCAGGTTTTATATGAGTTGCCGTCAAGACCCTGGAGCTAGGAATTTGGCCTTCGATTCGTTTTCTTTGGCGTGTCCGAATCCTGTTGGATGAAGGACGATGTAGTGACATCTCGTCTGCTGTATCGAGACGAACATCGAGGTGGTGCTGGGATTTTGCCATCACTCCGCTTTGTTTCGACCGTGAGGTTTTTTGTTGACATTACATCCGCATCTTGCTAGGCTGCGAAGGAACGCCGTTGTTGACATTGCATCTGGTGTAACGAGACGAATGCTGAGGTGAAGTTGAGATTTTTCCATCACTCCGCTTTGTTTCAACCGTGAGGTTTTTCGTTGACATTGCATCTACATCCTGCGGGATTGCGAAGGAACGCCGTTGTTGACATTGCGTCTGGTGTAACGAGACGAATGTTGAGGTGGTCTCTAGGTTGTCTGTGAACCGTCGAGATTTGGTTTCTTTTTCTGATGGAGCCTGATGGGAAGGTATGGTTCCCTTTTTGTTTGTGCCTCTGGATTGTATACATGGATCGATGTGATCTTACCTATAGGGCAAAAAGTTTCATTTTATTTATTTTTCTTTCCGCGATGCTGTATCATTTCAGCTTTTATATCGCGAAAGTCGCGATTGCCCAATCATTTCGGCTATTTTTCGCGGTGCCTAATCATTTCGGCTATTTGTTTTATTTACTCGCTGCTTTTTATTGCGAGTTGCGCAATCATTTCGGCTATTTTGCATGCATACATTTTTGCTTGCTGATTTTGTTGCAAGTTACCCCATCATTTCGGCTATGTTGTATGCATTTGTGGCTCGCTGACTTTTCGCTGCGAGTTTGGGATTTGATACCAATTTAGGCATCAGTATCGCTACAACTAGGATATTGCCAGGAGCGAATCATCATTTGCCTTTGTCGAGGCCGAACAAAGGTGGCTTAGTAAACAGGGTTAGGATCCTGTCGACTAAGGCTTTAAACTTTGCGAGCCGTAAGGGTCTCATAAAGGTATTTCTCCCTATAAGTCGTGAGGATCTCGTAGGTGTGTTTTCTCCTTAAGAATCGTGAGGAGTCTTAAGTGTATGGTCTCTTATAAGTCGTAAGGATCTTACAAGAGTATTTTCTCCTTATAAGTCGAGAGGACTTACAAGTGTCATTCGCCATATGAGCATATCCCTGGTCTCTGATGAGACTTTGTTAGAGAAATGTTTATTCGCGCCCGTGGATTGTATATAAGGGTCAGCATCGAGACGCTTGTAGGGCGGCATTGGAGGTTGTGATGGCTTAAGAACAGGTTCAGATCCCTGTAGCTTAAGTCTTTTGAATCCTATGAGCCGTGAGGGTCTCAAAGGAGGGATCTCCTTACGAGTTGTGAGGATCTCGTAAGTGTAATTTCTCCTTAGGAATCGTGGGGATCCCTAAGTGTGTTGCTCCCTTATGAGTCGTAAGGATCTCATGCGGGTATTTTCTCCTCACAAGGTCGACGGGACCTTGCAAGTGTCTTTTAACGAGATTGCGCCCTTTCGGGTTTTCACAAACTCGCTGGAAGTCCTGCTGTTTTTACTCACGGAGCCCTTTCAGGTTTTCATCCATGCCCACCTCGCTTGTGGACGCACCTTTTTTTTGTCATCCTTGGGATGCTACGGTCCGTAGTAGTTTATCGACGTCTCGGTCAATGGCCAGTTTTAGGCTATAGTGGTCCATTGTTAGTTTAACGACGTTTCGGTCCGCCGTTGCCATATTTGAGGCTAGTTTCTAGTTTACGGACTTTTCGGTCCATAGGGCTTTCTCTATGAACGAGCACGATGCCCCGGGCATGTCTATCTTTTTCGGATCATGTGGTTGTGGCGGGTTCATCTTCCAGTTTTCAGACAATGTGAACTTGCCTTGTTGGTATTGATCCTCAATCCAGCCTTTGAAGACGAAGAAATCTTCGATTGGATGAGTTACTGCTTGATGGTAAGGGTAGTAATTAGGATTGTTGACATCGCCTGGCTGCAACGGACGTTTTGGATCCGGCAGATTGATGAGTCTGTTGCGCACTGCCAGCTCGAACAGTCTTCTCGTTTTATCCCGGGGAAACGAGTAAGGACGTCCCAACCTCTCCTCGAGGGATGGGCGTGGACGCACGTTGTTTTGGCGAGCAACCGGCTTTAAGTTGCTCGGCTGTTGTTGAGTATTGGCGACGAAGGTCGCTTTCCCTTTCCCTTTTTCATTCCGTGGCTCCGGCTTTGAAGACGAAAGCCTGTGACCCATCTGGTCCATTTGGGCTAGCTTGTCAATCAAGGCCTGGAAAGTAGTTGGCTTGAAGAACATCATGAATTGGGAGATGGTCGCTTGAGGGTCGAGAGTACCCACGAACATGCCTACCGCAGGCGCTTCTTCAATGCATTGCTCACACTTCGACCATAGATTCCGCCACTGTATTGCATACTGAACCCATGTTTCTCCAGGCTTCACCCTGGCATTGATCAATGCCGTGATTGGGGTGCGTTCATTAGCGCTTGCGAAACACTGGGTGAATAGCAACTCCATCTCTGCAAATGTCTTGACAGAGTTATTTGGGAGTTCAGAGTACCATTCGAATGCTGTCTCCGACAAGCTGCCAACAAACCGGCGTAGCAGCAGTTTATCATCACCTCCAGTATTACCGCACAAGGCTCTAAATTGAGCAACATACTAATGCAGATTTCTCGTCCCCTTATATACATGGAATTTAGGGATCGTATATCCCGGCGAGTACCTTATTTGGTCATACCAGCCCGGATAGGGTCGTCCAGTCTTAACGATCTGCCCGGTCGCTTCATTCGCTTGATGAGCTCGTATTTGTTGAGATATATAATCATCGAGCGTGGCTTTAGAGATGGTCTCCTCCTTGGCTGCTGACAGAGCTGGCAGAGGATTTGATGTCTCTCCTCTATCATCTTCAAGGATAATCGGGGGGTCTTCAACTGGAGGATCCGGTCGTATCATCATCCCGACCATATCTTGGAATAAAAGCGTCATTTGTTTTATATTGGCCGCTTGTTCCGCGGCCTCTTTGTCCTTTTTCTCAAGCATTCTCCGAAGGAATTCAGCATCGGTTTCCTGCTCACGGCGCTGCACCGAGGATGTCTCCGGGCTTGCTTTCGGTCCCGTAAGTGCGGCCATAGCTGTTAGCATTTCTTAGAGCTTTTGTTGTTGCTGCTCCTGAGCCTTAGTCACTGATCGCGTAAGCGGTCGATGACTTGTGGAGATACGGCTATCCTCTTTTCCGGATGCCACATAGATGGTGTGCACCACCATGCCCCCAGCCTTGGGGCGTTTGGGTTCAGTGGTCTTGCGATTCGTCGCAGACGCAGGGATTTTCTCCGGCCTTCTCCTCTTGTGGGCGGTCAAAGCTGAGGGGACCGTTGCAGTGGGCACCCAAGTAGCTGTCTCCTTCTGTGGCTTGACAGGATGGTCGTCTTCTCGCTGAACTTTCATATTTTTCTGTCGGCGAGAGTAATCTTGATCAATCACCGAGTCTTGGACTTGACGCCAGACCTTGTAAATTTTAGAGGACATCCATTGAGGGGGCTGCTCCAGCTTCGCCTTTGTGGCATTCTCCATAGGTGGAGGAGATCTTTTCAGCACAGCAGTCGGGGAGTTCTTGCGGACCCTCCTCAGTGGTTCAAAGCTGTTCCCAGTTGGAACAGCAGCGTCGACTTCCACCATTAGAGCTGGCGGAGTCAGTCCAGAAGGGGAATTGCCCTCAGCCTTCCTTACTCAGTGCCAGTGGCGACGTCGAGCATGTCGAGCTGACGGTACTGGCTCAGCTATGGGGGTGGCTTCATCACACCCCCTGTATTGGTGAAGGGTTACTGCCGGTGCAAGCCTCTTGAAGACCGACGTCCGTTGAGAGGGAATGGCCAGCCTGTCGAAGGCAGACTTTTGGGCAGGGGAAACAGCTTTGAGGACTTCGCCTGGAGCGGGAGCCGGAACAGTCAGTCTTGTGAAGACCGACTCTTCGGCAGGAGAAGCCGCTTTGACGACTTCGAAAGCAGGAATGGCTATCCTTTCTGGAATAACCCTTTCTGATATTGTGGGCTTCTTCATGGGCCCGTTGGAGCTTTGGCCCAGTATGTTAAATACTGAGGCAATAGAGTTGGACGACCCGTTGAGAGGGGCCACAGTGGTGGTAAGTCGATAAAAGAACGACTTCTTTGGTGCTTCTTGCGACAACAGCGGGGCATTGAAGCTCATCGGTGGGATCATAGTCCCAAAGAACAGCCCAGTGGTGGCCTGAGTTACTTTCTCCACTGGCATCTTGAACAGCGAGGCCTCTTGGGGCCCATAGGTTACACCTCCAGATGAGGCGGAACGGCAGTTGCAGCTGCAGCTGGAGCAGTTAGAGGCCATTTGATGTTCTGTTTTCTGCACGAGAGCAAAACCAAATCATAGTACCTTGAACCCAAGGGCAACCATATCAAACCGCGATTCGTTCGCGAACACGACACATGAAGTGTGGAGTGGAAAGAGGAAAATGTCCCACCGGGCGTGCCAGAATCTGTTCTCCGCCGAAAACAGAGACGTGACCGCGAAGGTTTGTCTTGCCTGAATTTGGGGGCATATGCTAATTGGTGCTATCCGTCCACCTCTCTGAAAATGCCAAGTTGATTTATGGAACCATATATCGAAGGTTTAAACGGTTGCGGCCGATGTAGCAGACTTCGTCAGATTCCCCCTCATTTGAGGGATTTTTGATTGTGGGGACGCTCTTCCCTGCAGGTGCAAGCCCTTGCAGTTAATTACGCTACCGTATCGCGGTAGCCACTTTCTCCTTCTCCAGATGGTCACTTCGTGTTGTGGGTGTTTGTTTTGTTTTTGGTTGCTCGTTGATTGTATACGGAGACTAATTTATGTTGTCGCCCGTAGGGCGTGGATTAGTCCAAATCCGTATCTTCTTAGATTTGGGTTTGGGGTTGGGTTTAAGGATACGTTAGTCTCATTTGAGACTAAGATCAACTTAACGTATGTTAAGGATACGTTAGCCTAATTTCAGACTAAGATCAACTTAACGGGATCGTTTAGATCTAACAAGAGAGCATTCGGGCTCTATTGTTTAGTTTAGGGAAATTGCGGTTGATTACCAGTTTAAGGACATGGTGGTCCGATGTTAGTTTAAGGACATTACGGTCCGAGGTTAAGGGCATCATAGTCCGTGAGTTTAAAGGGACCTCACAGTCCGAGGTTAAGGACATCATAGTCCGTGGGTTTAAGGACCCCACAGTCCAGTTTAAAGACGTCATAGTCTATGAAATGTATGGTTATCGGGACCCGTCACCTCTTTGAAGACGTTGAAGGATTACAACGACATATATCATAGGGGTTCAGAGATGTACCCTTGAACCAATTTTGGTTGAGAGATCTGTAGTCCAATTGGGACTAAGATCTGAGATTTATGAGCATATGGATTCAATTAATCTGAGTTGAGGACTTATGGCCAATCTTGGGCTAAGTCCAATCAAGTTAAAATGTTTAACATTTATTTTGGGCTGTTGGGCATTTATTTGGGCTTGGCCCTTTTAACAATGCCGAGCATTGATTTGGATTCTGACAGTATTTTTGTCTTTTATTGCATGCTAAGCATTCATCATAGCTCTGGGGCTTATTAAAGAACAATTTATGTTCTATCAGCGCACACGTGAGGAGCACGTGGTGCGCTTGGCGCTTTGTGCCAGTCAAAGAGCGTAGTGCGCTTCTGCCGAGTAGCGCACACGTGAGGGACACGTAGCGCGCTTGGGCTAAGCGCCAGATGATGAGTGTAGTGCGCTAATTTATGAGCGTATTGCGCTATTAGTTCAGTGGCGCACACGTGAGTGACACGTGGTGCGCTTGGCACTGAGCGCCAGTCCATGAGCGCAAAGAGCTAGTTCAAGAGCGCAAATCGCTAACTGTTGAGTGACGCACACGTGAGTGACACGTGGTGCGCTTGGCGCTGAGCGCCAGTCCAAGAGCGCTGAAGCGCATTTGATCAATTTTATGATCTGGGAAATAAATTCTCCCTTAGAAGAGACTTTGTCTTAAGATCCTAAGAACAAAAGTTCTTACTTTATAGGAGATGCTTCAATCTCTTGTATTGATGAAAGGCTTTGCCTTTATGGATCTATGATCCGTAAGAGAATTGAATTATTCTCTCCCCTTTATTTTATAATGAGATGTTCATGATCTCTTTTTGTAAAAGACAATTTGTCTTATAGATCTATGATCTGTGAGAAGAATTATGTTCTTCTTCTTCTTTTTATTTTTATGATGAGATCTTTTGATTTCTTTATGAAAGACCATAGTCTTATAGATCTATGATCTTTAAAGAAGTGAGTTCTTCTTTCAATTATGAGATGATTTCATCTCTCTGTTCTTTTACCTTGAAGAGAAGAAGTTTCTATTGAGAGCTTGGCTCTTCTTTCTGAGATTCTCTCAAAGCTTATGGGGGAGTTCCTCTCTATGCTTCTGTATATTTGAGACTTGAAGTCTAGGGGCCTTTATATAGGGCAAGCTAATCAGTTCAATCAGTTAAGGAGATCTTTTCTCCAATTGATTTGGGGAATTTCTCATCGTTGGATTTTTGATCCAAGGGCTTCTGATTTATAGAAGGCAACCTTCTTATTTTTAACAAGATTGAGAAATCTTTCCATACAGAATTTATTCTGTATTTTGGTGGCTTTTAATCACCCTTGGATCATTGATCCAACGGTGCTCTGATTTACAGAGCACAATCTTGTTATTTGGAAATATTTTGAGGAATCTTTTCTTAACAGAATTTAATTCTGATTAATTAATGATTTATCATTATTATTAGATTTTTTCTCTGACGGTAGGGAGCTTTTCGTTCCAGCGCTAGCGCACCCATGCTTTGCACGTGGTGCGCTACTCAGAGCACAGCACACCTAGCGCTAGCGCACACGTGCTTTGCACGTGGTGCGCTGCTTAGGACGTAGCGCACTTGGCGCTGCTTCTGAAGCGTTGCTTCATTTCAAAATTTGAATTTTAAACAGATCTTTGCTCTGATTGGGGGAAACAGGCGTTTGGTGGTTGTGTCGTTTTGATCTTTGGGCCCACGTGTCGCGTCATTGCACGCCTGAATCTTCATGCGTATCCCCGACAGCGTCAGCGGATCAAATGAAATGTCGCGCTTTAAAGAGGGGGCACCGTTTCTGTCGATCGCCAGCTGGGATACGAGCCACGTGTCAGACGTCGGTTGGTGGAAGTGACAGGCTGTCTTTGACTCCTGCATTCGGAAAGATGTCCCCAATGGCCGATCGCCACGTGGAGCCCCGCCGGTCGTTGGGTGCGACGTTTTGTTTTGCGAGAATCAATCAGGGCCGTTGGATGCTTTCTTTGGAGTATATAAATAGGAGGGGACCATCCTATTGCCAACACTTTTACCCTAATTCACTCTCATTTTTAAAAATTGCCCGGCGCTCCTTCCCTTTAGATTGGATCACCCGTGATCTTTCGTCAGTGAGCCCATTCCCTTGAATCAGGTTAGATGTTTTCATCTAAGGAGTTTGTAGAGGTAGTTAGGATAGAGTCGGACGATGATGCTCCAGCTGTTGGGGCCGAGTCCAGCGGGTCCACCTCCCCTCCAGGTTTAGATAGCCGAGAGGGTTCTTCTACTGCGTCATCTGCGTCGGGCTCACCCCCTAGAGCCAGGGCTGCCCGTATTGTTCGCCTTCAGGCGGTGACAAGGGCTTCTAAGGTGCGCATTGGGAACCCTCACGGTGTGCCTTCCGTCTTGAGGGATGTGGACGAGCTTGCCGAGATTCGGGCTCGATTCCATATTCCCTGCAACTATTCGCTTCGTTTAGCTAGAGAGGGTGAGCGGGCGGACCGGGTGCAGGGCAAGGAGATTGCCCTGTATTTGGAAGCATTCCGGACCGGAATGCGTTTTCCCTTCTCAACCGAGATATGTGGAGTGCTTCGTTGCTTCCATCTCGCCCCGGGCCAGCTAGCGCCGAACTCGTGGAGAATCCTCCTCGGGTTTCTGGTCCGGTTGAAACTTGAAAACAACCCCTTCAGTTTGACCCTCCTCGTTTCCTTCCTCTGCTATAAGAATCATCCTGGCACCAGCAAGGATGAGCCGAGCTGGGTGCATTTTTCCTTCAAAAAGCGTAAGGGCGGGGTGGCCGGATCGGGTGTGGTAGTCGTCCCTTCTTCCATCCATGAATGGAAGGAGAAGTTCGTATTTTTCGGGCCACCCGAGGGCGAGGATTGGCCTGTGCCTACACAGTGGCACATGACCGACTTCCCGAGGACGAAACCGTCATCTTCACCCGAGGCAAGGGTAGTGTCGTTGTGGGAGCCGATCCAGCGGGTCGACGTCCTGCTTTCTAAGCAGGCTCTGAGGTGGGCCGGGATCAGCCCTGCGCGCTTTCTGGGTAAGTTAGGGCCGTAGACGATCTATTTAGACTTTGATAAATTTTCTTTGCCCTATTCAGCATCACTAACTCTCTTTTGTGTATTCTTCTTTTTGCAGAGCACATGGACCGATCCAAGTTCTTAGTTGCCATGGCCGCGAAGGCCCAAAAGAAGACACGGGGCGGAAGTTCATCCCGACCTGGTCCGAGCTCGGCCCTGAGGCCTATCTCGCCGAGCAAGCCTTTCGCTGCGTCCATAGCCCCGGAAGACAGCCGCGGGGGGAGCCAAAAGCATGCACGGGACCTGGCGCCCCAGGCGAGGGAGGAGGAGGAGGAGCCCACCGACGTTCCCCTCAAAAGGCACAAAAGAACGGTCTCTCGGGCACTCTCCACCGGAATTCCAGTGCAGGAGGGGGACTTCTGCTTTGGGGTGCCCTCGGGGCTCTCCGTCGCCGACAGCCTGCTCTCCGACATAGGGCAAGCAGTTGGGGGCAAGATTCCCCACGGGACCTTGAACGCCCAGGTGGCAGCCATTGCTCAAGAGGCAGTTTAGATCGGTATCTGTTTTCCTTTAAGAATTTTCGTAAGTATATATTTTTTTTTAGTTTGAACATTTCTAACTCCTTTTGCCGCTTTTCTCAGGTCCTCCACCATTGCGCCCTCATTGCCAATATATAATCCGAGGAGATAGCCCAGGCCATGAAGAAGGCGGGCGAATC
Source organism: Agapanthus africanus (assembly GCA_030015575.1). NCBI lineage: Eukaryota > Viridiplantae > Streptophyta > Magnoliopsida > Asparagales > Amaryllidaceae > Agapanthus > Agapanthus africanus. The sequence goes on along the minus strand of JASDDO010000031.1, from coordinate 579,441,021 downwards.
ATCTTCGCGGGAGGAGGATCTACACCTTTATCTGCAGCAGGCGGAGGAGAAGATAGCCGCCCTCGAAACTCGAGTGGTCGCCGAGGAACTGATGAATTCCAAGTACAAGGGGTCTCACCGACTTCTGAGTCAATCCAACTGGGCCTTCCAGGCTAAGTTGGAGGAGATTGACAAACTCTATAACACGATGAAGAATTCAAGGGATGCCAGCAGGAAGGATGCTCAGGTGGCGCTCAAGGCGGTGAAACTTAACAAGGTCCGAGCGGTGAAGTCCATGGAGAGGTTTAAGGCGTCTGACTAGTTCTACGCCGACCTTGCCGAATCCTCGGCCATCGTTTGGCACCAGGCTCTCGACGCCGTCAAGGCGTTAAAGCCGGAGTTCGCCGACAGTGAGCTCCAGGTCCAGTACCCTCTCTCCGAGGATGTGCCGCAGGTGGAAGCTGCCGAGGCAGCCGTCGAGGGTGAGGATGCCGGTGGAAGCGCCGACCCAGAGGCCATTGTTTTGGTCCCCGACGTTGGCGTCGAGCAGGGCGAGATCCTCCGCGATCCGACGACATGAGCTTTCCTGCCTTGGGGATATTTTTTTTTAAAAAAATTTTGCAAGCCTCTGGGCGTTTTGGTAAGGCTGAGGAGCCCAGAATACCTTGTATTTATTTTCGGATCATAAATAAAGTGAACCTTTTTCTTCATTTTCCAAATGTTTTCTCACTGTGCAAGTGCCTTTAGCTCGTAAACTTTTGTTTGTATTTTCATTCTGCAAGTATATTTAGCCCGTCAATAGTCTCATCCTGTGAGCGTAAGGTCGTGGGTTGGTGTCCGGCCTTTTTATGTGACGATCGTGCATCGAGTGTAAGTCGAGTAACAGCCAAGTGTAGGAAGGTCGATACCCTCCCATTCCTCGGAGTCTAGGTGGCGATCGTTTATCTAGCATGAATCGAAAAATAGCTAAGTTAGAATAGATCGGCGTTGACTGATTCTTCCTTGACGAGGGCGTTGGATCCATATTTTCTTAGGGCAGGAACCTTCCCCACATGGACGAGCCGAACAGGAGTATGCTCGGTGGGCTCTTGGTGAGGGCTTTAGATCCTTAGCATTGATGGGTAGCAAGCTACCCGCTGAGGATGGACCGGGCAGGAAGCTGCTCGGCAGCCTCGCGATGAGAGCTTTAGATCCTTAGCGTTGTTGGGTAGGAAGCTACCCGCTGAGGATGGACCGGACAGGAAGCTGCTCGGCGGTCTCACGATGAGGGCTTTAGATCCTTAACGTTGTTGGGTAGGAAGCTACCCGCAAGGGATGGTCCGGGCAGGAAGTTGCTCGGTGGTCTCGCGAGAAGGGCTCTAGATCCTTAGCGTCGTTGGGTAGGAAGATACCCGCTAGGGATGAACCGGGCAGGAAGCAGCTCGGCGGCCTCACGATGAGGGCTTTAGATCCTTAGCGTTGTTGGGTAGGAAGCTATCCGCTAGGGATTGACCGGGCAGGAAGCTGCTCGGCGGCCTCGCGAGGAAGGTTTTAGATCCTTAGCATTGTTGGGTAGGAAACTACTCGCTAGGGATGGACCGGTCAGGAACTGCTCGGCGGCCTCGCGAGGAGGGCTTTCGATCCTTAGCATTGATGAGTAGGAAGCTACCCGCTAGGGATGGATCGGGCAGAAATCTGATCGGCCGCATCGTGAGGAGGGCTTTAGATCCTTAGCATTGTTGGGTAGGAAGCTACCCGCTAGGGATGGACCGACAGGAATCTGCTTAGTGGCCTCATGAGCAGGGCTTCAAATCCTTAGCATTGTTGGGTAGGAAGCTACCCGTTAGGAATGGACCGGGAAGGAATCTGCTCGGCCGCCTCATGAGGAGGGCTTCGAGACTCCTGTGGGCCCTCGTGGGGTGTATTTCAACCTTCCGTGGGCCGCTTTGGCGGGAGTGAAGGCGTCGTTCAACCTTCCATAGGCCGCTTTGGCGGGAGTGAGGGCTTCGTTCAACCTTCCGTGACCCGCATAAGCAGGCGGCAACCGGCATGACCGACACGTGGTAGTTCTTTATCGGGAAACTGAGATATCTCGCGATTCGCGTTGCCGCGTGAGTAAGTTTTGGCCGTTGGAAGATTTTGTTGAGGCTATAAATAGCGGAGGCATGTTAGTTCCCTTTCAATCTTGCATTCCTTTGAAGATGTCTGGGCGTATATTCCTCATCAGGGAAATCATCTCTTGTGACGAATTGCATATTTACTGCCTCGATCGATCCCAGCAGACGTACGGGGCGGTAATAGATCATGTGGAGGGCCACTTTAGTCGCCTACTTCCCCGGCGATCTGCCCTTCTCCAAGTGATTATGTACGCGATCTGGAGGATGTCCCTGGGTTTGCACAACGCCCTGTCTCCGCAGCTGAGGGACGAGGCGCTTGACAAGATCCACACGCTCTACCATCTCGGCCTGATCTCGCAGAGCGGGAGCGATCGGTGGGCCTTCTTCAGGAGTGTTTCTAGAAAAGGCAGGTCATCGCCTTCTGTCCGGCGGATGGGGGCCCCGGTGCTTCTGTGGCATCTAGGGTCCGCGGGCACCGTCAAAGAGAGCGTGTTGAAGAAGCTAGGCCTCGGCTGCAAGAGATTTCCTCGGAGTACCATCAACAGTGCTTTCTTGATCCCCGCCCCCTCTATTGTAATTATTGTAAGGCTGGGGAGCCTATAATACCCTCTTAATGAATAAAGTTTTACTCTTTTGATGCGTATTGTCTCTTTTTATCCCCTTAGTATATTTTATACAATTTTTAAAACAAACCTAGGGGTCTCGGAACCGAGAAAAGAAACAAAAGTTGTGCAAACGGTCTCCTTTATGAGAGGACCTAGCTCAGGAGATTAAATTCAATGTTAATAAGAATTACATTATTTCAAAAGAAGAATACATGCTTATTTGTACAATTTGAGTTTTTCGGCGCTGTAGGGCCGAAGAAACTTACGCCCCCGGCGTCTTGTAAGCGATACGCTCCACCTTCCTTCATAGGACCAGATCTCCTGTCTTGAAGACCCGATGTTTAACTTGGGCGTTGTAGGAGTGAGCGGTTTGCTGTTGATAGGCGGCTACTCTGATCTGCGCTCGATCCTGCTTTTCCAATAATACGTCCAAGTTGGTCCGGAGTGCCGAGGTGTTAGCTTCGTCGTCGAAGTGTTCGACTCTATAATTGGGCAGTTCGATCTCAGCGGGGACCATCGCCTCGGTACCGTAGCAGAGGCTGAACGGGGTTTCTCTCGTGGGTGTTTTTTTTGAGGTCCGCAATGCCCATAGCACCTGCGGCAATTTCTCGAGCCAGCTGCCTTGTCTTCCTTCCAAGCAAGCCCTGAGTCCGCGTATGACTCCTCAGTTTGCTACCTTGGCTTGTCCGTTGCATTGCGGATGCGCGACTGCGGCAAACTTCATTAGTATGTGGTAGTCGCTGCAAATTTCTTTGACTGTCATTTTCGAAGTTGGTCCCGTGGTCGATAACGATGCACCTCGGGATTCCAAATCGAGAGATGATGTTGTTTTGCAGGAACTTTATAGTAGAGGCGGCGTCTGGTTTTCTGATGGGCATGGTCTCTATCCACTTCGTGAAGTAGTTTACTGCGACATGGATGTATTTGTGTCCGCCCGTGCCGGTGGGGAGTTGGCCCACCATATCCATCCCCTATTGTGCAAACGGCCAAGGGGAACCGAGGGGCGTTAGCTCGGTAGCGGGGAGACGGGGTATGCTGCCATGGAGTTGGCAGTTCTTGCATCTTCTGACGAGCTTCTCGGCATCCTGGTGTATCCTCGGCCAATAATATCCTTAGAGCAGTGTCTTCTGGACCAGGGTGCGGGCCCCTTGATGCGCTCCCCCGATCCCTTCATGTATCTTTCGTAGAACGTGGTCGGTTTCATGGGGGTCGACGCATCGGAGCAGGGGATGAGTGTACGACTTATTGTAGAGTTTTCCATTGCTCCAGATGAAATGACGAGCTTTTGCCCGAAGGCAGCGAGCCTTCCCTCGGTCCTCTGGAAGTATACCATCTTTTAGGAACTCCACGAGGGGCTTCCTCCAATCTTGGCCTTCCTCCCGAATAGCGTATACTTAGAGTGTTACCTCCCTATCTTCCACGCTGGGCCGTGGCAAGACTTCGAAGATGATGTTTCTTTTATGGTCGGCAGTATAGGAAGAAGTGATCTTGCTTAAGACGTTGGCTTGACTATTCAGGGTTCGGGGAATCTGCTCTACCCGGACTTCGTCGAAATTTTTGCGAAGTCTTTTTACCTCGGCCAGATATTTGATCATGAGTGGTTCCCGGGCCTCAAATCGCCCGGTTACTTGGCCGACAACCAATGCGGAGTCGCTGCGAATTCGGGTCGTCCTCAGTCCTACCCCGGTGGCAATTCGTAATCTGGCTAACAAAGCCTCGTATTCCGCGGCATTGTTCGAAGTTTTGAATTCTAGTTTCAAAGAGTATTCTATCTCCGCTTCGTCCGGGCCTCGGATGATCAGGCCAGCCCCGCTCCCTTCCTTGGTAGAGGATCCGTCCACGTAGAGCACCCAATCGGGGACGGAGTCGGGTACTTCCTCGACCGAGGGACGTGGTTCGGGGCCTCGAGCTGCCGCTTCTTCTTTAGTGGAAATAGTGCATTCAACCACGAAGTCTGCTAGGACCTGCGCTTTGATGGCCTGCCTAAGGCGGTACTTGATGTCGAATTGGGATAATTCCCACCTCCATTTCTCCAGTCGTCCTAATGATTCAGGAGAAGCGAGAATAGTCCCTATAGGTCGCTCGGTGAGAACGAGGATGGTGTGCGCCTAGAAGTAGTGCCGTAGTTTTCTTGAGGTGACAACAAGTGCCAAGACTATCTTTTCTATGGCTGGGTATCTTGTTTCCGCGTCCTTGAAAATGTGGCTTACGTAGTAAACCGGCTTCTGTACACCATCGAATTCCCTGACGAGCACTGAGCCTGCAGCCTGATCGGAGACCGCGAGGTATAATAATAGCTCGTCGCCTTCGACTAGTCGGGTGAGCAGTGGGGGAGTTGCTAGGTGCGCCTTGAGCTGTTCGAAAGCGCTCTAACACTCCTCCGACCATTCGAACCTAAGAATTTTTCTCAAGGCTTTGAAGAACGGGAGACACTTCTCCCCGGATCTTGACATAAAGCGAATCAGAGCGGCCACTCTCCCTGTGAGCCGCATGATCTCAACATTGCTCTTCGGTGTGGCCATGTTGAGAATGGTGCTGATCTTTTCTGAGTTCCCTTCGATTCCTCGATGGGTGACCATGAACCCGGGGAATTTCTTCAAAAAATTAGGTGGAACCATAGCGTCGGCGTCATCGATATGAAGGTCTAGATATTTTTTCAGATTTTTTGGAGTTTTATGGTGTGAGAAAATAGAGTTTGAAGGTCTCTTATTTATAGGGTCTTTCTCCCAACAATAAAATCCAAAAAAATCCGGTCAAATCCCCCAAAATCCGCGTCCCAATGATTCCCCAATCATCATCTGATGATTCGCCGCCGCCGCCGCCTCCGAATCGTGGCCGTTGGATCTAAATCCAACAGCCCACGAGCCGACGCCGCCGGCCACGTGGCCGTGAGGATTGGGCTCAAGCGCGTGGTCCACAACCTCGTGGGCAGCCGCCTGTTGCCCTGGGCCGTTGGAGCTAAAATCCAACGGTCTAGGTTTATCACCCCTTTTTTCATATATATTTATTTTTTTTCTTTTAAATTTTAAACCTAAAACTGTTTTTAAACAAATCGAATTTGTTTTTAAAAATTTGTTAAAAATATGAGAAAAATTCAAGAAAATATATTTTATTGTTATCTTCATTTTAAAAATAATTTTGGCTAAAACTAAATAATATTCACATATCTAGGATATCTGTTAGTTATTATAATTATTTAAAAATCTATTTTATCTTTGAAAATATTATAATTACGAATTAATTATTTTAATTGATAATAAAAATATGTAATTTATTTTAAGGTATTATAAAATTTCATTAAAACATTTGAAGCCCAGAAAAATATAAGTAGCTTTTAGAAAATTCCTTTAATTATATTTAAATGCTTTAAAAATTACTCACATCTCTTTTAAAAATAAAATCATTAAGATAAAATATTTTTTCATCAAGTAAATACGCAAATAAATACTTGGTAGTAAATAAAAGATCTTTTATTAGGTATTAGAAAATACGGTCGTTACAGCGACAGAAGACTCATAACCAACCGGAAATACAACTGATAACACTTATCAGATTATCTCTACTGCGATGGCCACCGACTTGTGGTTGCAGTTATGTCCTGCATAGCGCGACATCAACTCCCTATACCGGAAGAGACGAATCCTCTCGACCGCTCACTGCTTCCACGTGCTTCGGGATTAAACCTAACAAAAACATGTTTGCATGACTCGTTTGAGCCGTGGTAGGGTAGAAATTTAAGTATAGTGGAAAAACATATGAGACACTATGGCGATCTCAGGTCCTAAGGACTACCATGTACTCATATCACCAAAGAACTGCTGTCTGATATTAGTATATTACCAACTAGGAGTTCTCGGTGAGTTTGTCTAATATAACTCATCCAATGAGTACTTGTTTACAATCCTTGATATCAAACACCAATAGCTGCAGGATCGGCTATCGCCCTCCAACCGGGTCAGGACACATTAATCTAAACTGGAATATCGATACCCAGTCTCGATACTCCTACGACTGGGGACATTTAAGCATGTGATAATCGGCTAGCCGGGCCCTACTAGTATGATCTCCATCATCGTCCTGACAGTCAAGCAAAATTCTAAAGGTTTTATCTCTTGTATTAGCGATACGTGATAATTAGTAAAAAATACCACATGAAAGATAAAGACAAACCAGATAGCATACTATCATCTCGAGTGAGATTGTTCTCTTGTATAGGTCCTCCTTCAATTACAATAATCGCATTGAGGGCACCTGTATCCAACAGTTTAGCTACAATTTTTATCCTAGAATTAAACTAGATAGTTTATTTGATTTATTAAAGAGATACCATGATAACTTGAATACTGAAATAGAAGATTAGAAAAATGTTTTAAATTCTTATTTGCAAAATATGTATACCATATATGACTCATGGTACGGTAAAAACAAAACTCTTTCTTCATCTTCATCTTCACTTCGAATTTCTATAAAAGGAATTTATGAATTTTTAAGTAAAAAGAAACAAAAAAAAACTGTTTCTGCTTCTTATAATGAACTTACAATGTATTTATAAAATGATTTCAATAGTTTTCTCACTTCCGAACAAATATAAAATTTTGATATTTTGGATTGACGGAAAACACATGAACACATGTATCCTGTGCATTTTTCCATGGATCGTGATTTTCTAACTCCGGTGTCAACAGTAGCTTCAGAGTCTGATTTTAGTGCAGGTAATAGAGTTCTAAGCAACAAGAGAGCGAGACTGTCGGATGAAGCAGTGGTGGTCGTAGTGTACCAAATAAATTGGTTCGTTGCTAGAAGTTAGACAACACAGTAAAACTAATGACGACTCCGAGGCTGATGAAGAATAAAGACTGACATGAGTTCACTAATTACATTTTTTTAATAAATTGTATTTTTTTACTATTATTTGAGTGGTAAGATTTGGCAACTTATGTCTCCCCTCAAAAAAAATTTAAATCAATAAAATATTTGGGTCTGGCCCAGGACCTAAACGATGTTCGGCCTTAAAAAATCCAAAAAAACCAATTTTAAAAAAATTTAAAAAAGGACAGCCGGGCCGGCCCGACAGGCCCGACCCAAGCCGAGCATAGAGCCGGGCCGGGCTCTGTCATGGAGCACTCTAGTCGGCCCAAGGCCCTGCCCGATTAAGATCAAACCGGGCTTGGCCCGGCCCGGAGACCGACCAAGCGTGGTGGGCTTAGGGCTCAGCCGGGCCGACCCGGCCCGATTGCAACCCTAAAGCACATACTGGCTACACATCTCTGCACTAATCTCAAAGCCTCCATGTTTTACCCTTTTATGGTCCGATTGAAGAGCAGCAATAGCAGCCGCCTTCAAAATAGCACCTACCCCGAATCCGTTCTATAAACCTTCAATAAGAGGCCATCATCAATAAAGTGGTTAAATGAGGGGTGGACTGGCAAATGATGGACTCTATGGTGTAATTTTGACTGGAGAAAGCACTGGTGAGGATCCAAATTAGTAAATACCTCCATCATTACAAATATGCACATAAGGATTGAAGACTTCTGTGCATATATAGGGTTAATAATTTGAAGGAAAAAATGCAGGTCCATCGAAGGTTGTTTGTAGCTCATTCCATGCGGAGCAAACCGATTTAGCCTTCTGTGCAACACGAAACTAGCGATGGATCACTGCAGGCTGGCAAGGAACTGTGAAACATAAAATGTTCAGGAATTAGCAATTAAACTGAACCGATACTAATGAGCGGATAAGTTTATTGCACATTCGTAAAGACATACCTTTGATTTATAATATCACCATATCCAAATGCAGCAACTACATAGGCCAGTTGTTAAATTTGTATTTCCATACAAACTGTACAATTTTGGAGTCACATATGTGGCTAGGAAAAACTATGTGCAATGAGCGCTGGCTTCCGAACTTCATATTTCATAGGTTTCTACTCTCATGCTCATTTATTCTTACTGCCTTAACTTTCACCTTCTAAGTTATCAAATTACGATTGTTCCCTGATGGTCTCCAAATACCATATATTTGCCTACTAAATATGTCGCAATGCGTTAAAATTTACCGTCTTGCTTGTGTGCAAGATAGCTAAACCCCAGCCTGATTACAATCAATGCAGCACCAAAACTAATCTCCAGGTCTCATGAGATGTTTGCTTCCCTTTTTTCACAATCAGAAAATCTGCCTGTTATGGAAACAAGATATTCATATAAATGCAATGATCGATACAACAGAAATGTGCTACGCTGTTGTATCATGAAAGCCAGCTCAGCCCATGTCTTCCAGCTTAAAAGTGCGCCAACTTTTAAAGCTCCGTGTATACCATAAACTATCTGTAATGACTGAGAATCACCTTTACTCAGGTTCATCGTTCTTTATTATACTCAAATTTTGCATAACCGATACACTATTTCCCTAAACCCATTTTTAAAACCCCAGACGCTACACCGTTTGCAAGTTACACATGTGAGCAGGACAAGTATCCTATACAGTGCTTCGTTTTGCAAGTTATGCAGAAAATTGTGTACACGCCTCCAGAAGCAACTTAAGAACGGCTATGGTCTATTAACCAAGAAAGCAGTTTGCGGTTTTATTATGGCTTAGGTAATAAAATTTATGCTGGTGTACTATCAGATTCATACATGTGCTGGAAACTTAATTGACGAGAGAATTTTATATGCAAAAATAATATACAAAGACAGTCTTTACATAAAACGTAAAGGGTCGGTTACATGTATCACTTTCCTTCATGCAGCTTGATGCGATTCATCTCCTTGATTGAATTAACCATCACATCTTGTTAATTGCGTCCATCCATTGTCATTGAATTAACCATCACATCTCCTTGATTGAATTAACCATCTTGTCATCTTGTTAAAAGCTTGATGTATAGCACGATCCTCGACCCGGAAATGATCCAAAGCATTCTCTCGCCAGCTCCAAAATGCTGTATTTGGTTGTGGGCCTGCAGAACAGCTGGAGATACAAAACGCAAGAAAATTTTGAAAATTTGTATCATTTATAGTTACAACACAGATACATAAATAAGGACAAACCATGGTTATATGATGGGGGGATGAGGGAAATCTTTTTATACTCTATCAATCACAACAAAACACAGGGGAGAGGTACAAGCCCGTACCAAGAATGCCCGCATACGGCTCCCGCAACCAAAACCGCGAACCAGAACCCCAACAATGTCTGGCATATTGTCACAAAGAGTTGAAAATGGCAGAGCATATTGCTGAATCAACCGGGGCTTCTTGCAGCTTGCATGGACTGTAAGAATAAAAAATGGTCGAAAGCTAGCAAGTAAATCTTAAAGGTAATAACAAATAAGTAAATAACATAACCTGCAACATATATTCTATTTTACTTATCCATTGATTATGGTAATAAGTTAAAAGACTTGGAGTGAGTTATTTTTCCTCTCGGTTTTCTACGTTCATTAAATTTAAAATAATTTCCTATAACAAATATATCATGCCCTTCTTCTAACTTTGGAGGAACTTTGGATGACTCAACTGGTCATTTAGAATTACATCATTATTGTAATTGCTCAATAAGAAGCTATAATTACTTACCTACTAAACTTAGTCAGAAGACATGATGGCGTGCGCCTCTCGGATAGAAGTTCAGACCAACCACCCAACTTATCAGCTCCATATCATCCGAAAGCAGAACTCATGGTTGCATAGATAAATACTAAACACATGCAGAGATAGAAAGGGGGAAAATATATTAAAATGTGTTTATACCGGTGTTTAATAGACCAAAAGGAAGGCATTTCTTGGAAAGGTATCATTTATATTCGAAACTTGGTATCAAGAATTGAGTGACAATGAGGAATGTATTATATAAAAACACAAGAAGAATGTTTGGTAATTCAATGGATTCAAAGAGCAACTGATAAGTACGCACCTGAAGTAAAAATTGATCCGGGAGTCTTGATGAACCAATAGGCCAAAGAAAGAACAAGAGACTTCTTGCCATTCTAAGAGATGCTTCCTTTAGAAAGCTTTTGGGTCAGCAGAACTTAATTGACAGGAGTTATATGGAGGAGAAAAGTGTTTTTCCCACCTCGGCAACGTCGTAGAAACGCCACGTTGAAGAATGTGCCAACTTCTTTCAGTTTCGTATAGCGACAAGGCGTAGAACTCGAAGTTCAGAAAACTATGGGTAACAGGGTATGTTGCTGGAATCAAGATCAATTATGCAATAGTTTAATAACTTTAACCACTGGTACTTGCAGCAGCTAGGAACCAGCTGTACGTGTGAAACACTTGCGAATTGCGACAAGAGCTGAAAACCTCATATTCCGTATGTTCAACTCTTTAGGTCATTCATTTTCAACAGATAACTTAAAACGCTGAATTCCCAAACTACAATTCATCCCTAAAGTTCTTAAGCCTAGGTGAGATAGATTTCAACTTGGTTGCCGGTGTTCAATACTAAGATCTTGATGTTTATATAACTAGACAGAAACACACTATCTCGCTTGATCGCTTGCAACAAAGCTTTATGAAACTGATTTACATATGCTTTTATTAGCCCATGGAGATCAAGATGGACGATGTTGATCATCAAAAATATAATATGGAAAGTAACCTTTTGACCAACCTAAATGAGAAATTTCCTCCTAGATTAACCGATGCTCTTGTCTGGTTTCGAGCCTTATCCTTAAAAATGGAAGTTGTTAGCCGGAAAACATCATGAACTTATAGCCTATATTTTAGTTTCATCTTATTTAGCTAGTTAACATAAATCCTCGTGCGCTCTTCATTAATAAATTTATCAATCAAGCAAAAAATTCACAAAAAAATAATGACGACTATAATCGATGAAGATACCTTTGAAGTCCACCTCAACATACAGTAAGTGCGGATTGACCGAACTTTTAAACCTTGTTCTACAGTATTGGGTTTGCCCACATTTGAGTTGCAGCCATTAGCTATAGAATCGTTTCCACGGCTATGCTATATACAAAAAATTACCAACCTTGTATGAAATTACTTTTCGATGTTTTCTTGGTTGAAGAAAGACGAAACATTATGGCCATAACAAACTAGATCATGATGGTATCAAGCTAAAGTTTTGATATTGATGCAAAAAGGCACATGGATAATAGAATTGAAATTATCTTAATTGACCAAAATAATTAAACTTTACATTGCCAAAGAATTGATAACAAATATTCAAACAGGAATTGCTTGATGAGGGGTAATACAATTCTAACCCTGATAAGAAAGTTTTATTTCGTAACTAGTAAACTTAATACTTTTTATTAGTTAAAAAAAGGTATCATTTTTCGGTACATTGCTATATAATTTCTCAAAGGTCGCTTTTGAATCACCTTAATATCTTTTGTGAGTTTTTTCTGCATATAAATACCCTAAAGTATATTTCGTTACTAGTAAACTTCCTTCGGTTATCTGATCACTATCTCGGTAAGAAGTTACTCCGTATAAGATCAAGAAAAGCTGATGATGTTGTTTATTAATTGGTGATGAATGTGAGGTCAGGTGAGGTGGGTTAATCAGCAACGAAGTATAATTTCATGTATTTATACGCATGGGAAAAATCCTTATGGTATTAAAGTGCAACATGGGTCAAACTTTACGGCAAAAGACTGGCTCTTGGTTTGTTAACAGACGACCGAGCCTAAATGAGCTTCTAACAGGTTTGGCTCGACTCAATCTTGATATGTACGAACAAGCTTCTAACGAGTCTGGCCCGACTCAATCCTGGACAGTTTTTCGATTCAATCTGACCTGCTTGCTTAAAAAGGGATTAAGAATTTGAGATCATGCAACTTAGAGGTGTACCGATAGAAGATAAGGTATTGTTTAAGGATTTGGATTCATCGTAGCGTTTAACTGGATATCGGTAACCATGATACTTCTGTGTGGTATTTGAACTTCTTACTTGCGTGCATGTATGCCAAAAAATTAGTATTCAAATGGATGTGCCGAAGCTTGACCCGTCAGGGATATGTCCCTTGTATGCTTGTTGTCCCGTGGTGTTCCAACGAAAAAATTCTTGATATACCAAGACACCTAGACACCGAAGAGAATATACATCAATCTGCAACCATACATATACATCAAGTATTTTGTGCTTGGCCATGAGAAAAATAGACATAGAACCACAACACTACTACAAATAAGGGCTGCCCCTACGGATTTACCCGCAGGGGCAAACCAATGCCCCTACGGATATATCCGTAGGGACAATAAAATACTCTGTAGGTACAAACGCCGTAAGTGCAAGTTGAAGCCATGAACTTGCCCCTACGGACAAAAACTTATCCCTACGGACTTCTGTGTAGGTCCCGTTTCACCTACGGAGTAGGCCGTAGGGGCAAAAAAATTATTTTATTTACGGTTTTTTAAAATATATTACTTGTACCTACGGATGAATCCGTAGGGCCAAGTAATAGCCCCTATGGATACATGCGTAGGTACATATCCGTAGGGGCAAAATATCATAAATCCTGATATTTTGCCCTTACGGATAACTCCGTAGGGGCTTTTGGTTGCCCCTACGGATATATCCGTAGGGGCACTCCGAATCCCCTGATACTGAGATCGGGGGGAAAATATCAGAATACGTAGGGGCACTCCCAACCCCCTGATACTGAGATCGGGGGGGGGGGGGGGAAATAATCAGTTATTCTGATATTTTGCCCCTACGGTTTAATCCGTAGGGGCAACACGTGTATCTACGGATTAATCTGTAGGTATATATTATCTGTTTTTTTTTAAAAAAAGGCTGCCCGATTTTTTTCGCCCTGTGCACAATAATATATACATCAATTAAATATAAAATTAATCATCATACAACATATATCGCAGTATTCATAATCACATCTCACGCATATAATATACAAAAGAAACCAAAATACTGAATATGATATAAATATAAACCAATATCAATATCGTCCAAAATGTTTCAAAATGTAGTACAATATGTATCATATAAATAAATATATGTTTCAAAAAATAAGAATCAAAAAGCTACCCTAGCTCGGTCCAGCTCCACCTCTGATAAAGCTAGAATCTGGCGCGCCTGCTCCTCGGTCAATAAACCATTCAATTCGGTGCGTGCGGGAGTCTGAGCGGGCTGGGGAGCTGGAGATGTGGTCTGCGTAGCCGCCGTCGAGGTAGTGGCTTGCGGAGCCGCGGCTGCGGGAGTCTGAGCGGGCGGTGGAGCTATAGGAGCTGTCTGCGGAACCGCAACCGTGGTAGTGGCTTGCGGAGCTGCAGCCGAAGGAGATGAATGTGGAGGCTCGGTCGATGTACCCTGTCACGTCTGGACCTAACATGTGTAATAAGCGTATAAGAACTGTGTATTATTCGAATTTGTATCATTATCAAGTTTTTTCGAAACCCCATTTGGATATCTAGTTTGGAAAACCGTAGTTTATTTTAATTAGATATGTATGTATGATTAATCAAACCTAAGTCTACAACGAAATAAGCTCAGGCTACGTACTAATATTGGATATGTTAATATGTATAATATGACATGATATTTTACTATAAAGTAGTATACATACCAGCATCTCCTTCAACTCCTGAACGGTGGCCTTCAAGCTCTCCAATTCCTGCTGGACACGTCGCTCACTGGAGACGGAGGAAGTAACCGTCGGGGTGGAGTCCAATCTCATATGGGCCCTGCTAGGGCCCAGTCCCCAGCCTCTCTCCCAACCTCTGTGGTGCCCTCCGTGTGCGGCTTCCAGGACTGGGGTCAGCAGCCTCGGATCGTTCTGTCCGATAAAATCGATCCCCGAGGCCTCGGCCTGCTCAACCACCCGCTCCTACACCCACATTAAGCAGTAAAGTATAAGTATACAATTTAAATTTGAACCTTCCAAAACTAAAATTTCAAATATGGCTAAAATAAATATTAACACTTACGCAATACTTCTGGGTAGCGACGTCGGGACATCGAAGCTCACCCGTGGCCGGATCTATCGAGGTGCCGTGGACGGCAAGATATGCGGACAGCACGCTCGGTGTACCACCTTGCGCCACGGTCTGAGCTGTCTGCAATATTAGAAAATAACTCTTAATATTAGATATATTAGAAAATAACTCTTAATATTGCATTATATCACAAAGGCTGGTCTATTGTAATTTACCGATAACTCTATGGCTCGAGTAATATTCCTCGAGCCACCTGTGTAAGTGGGGCGGCCCCTCTCCGCCGACTTCCGATTCTCTGTATTCTGAGCGGCATGTTTCTGCACAACGCATTAAAATTTAGTTTTCTAATTAAGGAACACAAAAAATAAATTATATCATAAACAATGAATTACATTTAAAATACATACCTGTTTGCGTTGAGAGTCGAAATATTCGCACAATAGAGGTCATGTCTCTACGTCGACTCTCGCAAACGCCGGAGTAGATAGGAGGGCCACTCTCTCTGCATCGGGGGTCGCCATCCACATGGAGTAGCAGTCGGCCTTCAGCTCATTCCCGTTGTATCGGACCTTGGTCTGCATGTTCTTCATCAGGCCATTGTACTGAGCATGAAGGTCGAGCACCCTCCCAGGGTGATCAGGATCGGGTATAGGCTGAAAATTGTAATCCGACTGAAAATAAAAAAAACTTTGTTATTAGATTGCAATTGTTAATAATAAATATATTGGATAAATCAAATGAAAATATATATTAATACGTACCCGAGCCTGATCAAAGAAGAGGACGAATGAGCGTCGGTGCTGCTCGCCCCACTCAACGTGAAGTGGATAGTTCTTCACGAGCCGCTCTCATCCCCCATATACCGGCCGAACCTCTCGGCATAAGGATCGGTATAGCTATAGTCAAGGGTAAAAAAGAGGGGGAATGCTGCCTCCCCCTAGCTCTGTCAGGCTTCAGCCTATGGGACTGATTCGGGCCTCGAGTCCCCCTCTGGGGATGGGGAGGCCCTGCGTCTGCAAGAAATATCAAGACATCAATATTAAGACAAAGTTGTATTAAGAAATCAAGGTTAAACAAAAATTGAAGTGTGATATATACCTCCGGTGACTAAAGCACGAGCCTGGGCCCGGGCAGCAGCACGAGCGGGACGATAGTTCCTCCGGTGAGGAACAGCCGGGGTCCCGGATGCGGACGCATCCCCTCCAACTTGAAAATAAACATTGACGCTAAATTTCCATGAAGTTCATATTTATTCTATAGAGCATATGTAAAATGAATAAATATTTTATATTTATTCATACTAACCTGCAGACGATGCGGAGGGTATGGAAGTGGCAGGAGTGGCCCCTGCGTCAGATATGGACGCACCACCTATAATTAGACAATTAAAAATAGATTATATAAGTAGTTGCAAAAAGAATGCGTAGATAAATAATATAACGTTCTAAATCAATATGCATGCACTATAGGATATATAAACATACCCGCAGGTGCGATGGTGTCACCACCACATCTAGACAATAATAAAAATTGCTAAGTAAGAGCAAAAGGAATGTGTGTATATTTATGATATAGCATTCTAAATCAATATACATGCACTATATGATATATAAACATACCTGGAGAAGCGGGAGTGGCCTCTGTCCCAGATATAGACGCATCACCAATAACTAGACAATCAAACATTGACAATATAAGTAATTTTGACATAAACAGGCATGAATATCTGTAATATTACATTCAAAATGGATATGCGTGCAGTATACCTGGAGGTACGGCAAAATCCATACGGAATGAGGCATCCGAAGGGGTCTCTGATCTGGATGCAAGACCGGCCCTCTGAAGCTCCCTACGGAGCTCTCCGGGCGGCAGAACCGCTCTGCCTCTTCCTCTGCCTCTGCCGCGGCTGGAGCTCTTGCCGCCCCTCGCTGCTCCCGACATCGTCATCAAATCTAGATAAATGGTTCGTGGACGCATTAGACAATCATTAAAAGTATTGACTATATATATATATAGATCGTAAAATATGAAGTAATAATATAACATTACTGATAACCTTTTTCGTTTCATGGGCGCATTATACATATCTACTTGGATTTCATCGTCGATGTCATTTCTAACCCACGTAACTTCATGATCGGCCGAAGATAACCCATCCTTCGAAACAAACGGTCAGAGCACTCTAAGCCTTCTCTCTTCTTCATGCTCATCGCTGTCCTCGAATTTTGGGACATCGTAGACATCTCTAGGTTTCCATCGGCACACAACACTCCATTCCGGATGCTTCAAACACTGTGAGTAGTATACTTGGAACGCTTGGTTCGAAAAGATAAACGGATCTTCCTGACCGTAAAATCGAAGTGTATCCATACTGGTCAAGCCATATTCATCTTTCCAAGTCCCAAGATTGCTTCTCCACTTATCCGTATCGGTTCGCGTATCGTACCAAGTACACTGGAATATATAAAAGGGTTCTGATCGTCCGGGATAGTGGATGCCGTACATACAATTTAAGTACCCATAATAAATCACACCGTCCGATCCTACCGTCGCAATCCTACTATTCTGAGTGGTTCTAGATGTTTCTATGTCCTTAACTTCGAATTTGTATCCAAGGACACCAAATCCTTTGTAATATGCAACCTCCATACTAGGAAATTGATCTAAACATCTTGAATCACTCTCAAATGATGCAGACAAGAAGATGACCTTGCATGATAGAACCCTCTGGTCGATTTTTATTGCGTATATACTTTTTAAGAGTGTAGAGATACCTAATGAAAATCTGTTGAACAAATAAATACGGGCATACACGACAACAATAAATTTATAAATTGCGCGAAACAAAAAATTACACGTACCTATCGACGGGATACATCCATCGATATTGTACCGGTCCGGTTAACTTAGCCTCAGTTGCAAGATGAACCGTCAAGTGTATTATGATATCGAAGAATGACGGTGGGAAAATACGCTCAAACTTGCAAAATATCAACGCAATAGAATTTTCTAGTTTATCCAGCGTCACAACCTCCAGTGTTTTAGCACACAACTCTCTGAAAAAACAACATAGGTCGTTGATTACTAGACCAACCGATTCGGGGAGAGAAGTTCTGAGGGCTAATGGAAGAAGGTGCTCCACGATAATATGGTGATCATGAGTTTTTAGCCCATCGATCTTGCCTTTCACAATTTTTATTTTCTTGCTGAATGATCCTGAGAAACCTGTGGGAACTTTCAAATCATGCAACACTTGCAGGAATTTTTTCTTCTCCGGTTGTGACATATGATAAGCGGTATTGGGAAGTACAAACTTGCCCGGTTTACCCGCTACTGGTCTAAGGTGCAATTCACTTCTTATTCCCCACTCCTGTAGATCCATCCGAGCATTCAGGTTGTCTTTCGATTTCCGTCTTTACAAAGAAGCAAGTTAAGTATGTGCTCTGATACTCCCTTCTCTATATCCATGACGTCCAGACAATAACGCACTAAATTTATTGACCAGTACGGAAGCTCGAAGAAAATGCTTAACTTGTTCCAAAATGGTGGTTTGAGCCGTTTCGTCGGATCCATCCCGAAGGTCACATTATTGTAACCATCCCATTTAGCAGTCACGTCCTCTCCGGACAATGGGGATGGAGGTCTAAGAAGCTCCTGATGACCATCAAAGTGAACCGTGTCTAACCTATAGGGGTGGTCTGGAGGCAGAAAACGTCGATGGCCGCAATAACAAACCTTCCTGCTAAAATTCAAGAATTTCGATGTTGTGTATTCATGGCAATGAGGACATGCTTTGTGACCATGTACGGACCAATCTGATAGCATTCCATACGCAGGAAAGTCATTAATTGTCCACATTAAAGCCGCACGCAGTATGAAGGTTGTATTTGTGTTTGCATCATATGTCTCTACACCATCAATGAACAAAGATTCCAACTCCTCGATCAGAGGTTAGAGATAGACGTCGATATTGTTCCCCGGTGAGTTTGGTCCGTAGATAAAAAGAGGCATCATGAAGTATGATTGGTCCATAGCCAACCAAGGCGACAGATTATAAATTATCATTACAACGGGCCATGTGCTGTGACTTCTAGCCATATAATTGAATGGGCAGAAGCCATCAGTAGCCAGTCCGAGCCGGAAATTACGAAGATCGCTACTGAATATTGCGTGCCTCCTATCGAAATCCTTCCATGCTGGTGAATCTCTTGGATTACTCATTTTTCCATCTTCACTTGGAGGAGCACGGTGATGCCAAATCATTGCATCGGCTGTTTTCTTGCACCTGAATAGCCTCTGTAGCCTCTGTGTTATGGGAAAGTATCGTGCTATCTTGACAGGTATATCAGGCTTCTTATCAGAATCTTTCGGTTTATACCTGACCTCTCCGCATGTTGGACACTCTTTCAAATCTAAATTCTCTTTCCGGTACAACACGCAATTTTTAGGACATGCTTGAATCTTCTCGCACTTTAGACCCAAATCAGACATCATCTTCTGGGCTCCGTACCAACTGTCGGGCACGTTATTTCCCAGGGGCATAGAATCTTTCAAGAACGAAAGAAGCATTGTGAATAATTTGTTGCTCCATCCATTTAGGCACTTAATCTGGAAAAGTTAGACGAACCATGAGAGGGTGGAATACTTCGCATTCTCATAAATTGGTTTTCTAGCATCATTCATGAAATTTTCATATTTATCCGCACGCGGTCCTTGACCGGAAGGAATGTCATTTTCGGTACGAATAGATTCACCTAGGGCAGCCTCTACCATATCCTCCATTTTTTCTGATGGAAATAAATTACCGTCTTCTCCTTCTGCCGAATTACCGAATTCTTCTTCTTCTCCTGCCGCATTATCGTGTTCTCCTTCTTCTTCTGCCGCATTACTGCATTCTACTCCTTCCCCGTGATATTTCCAAGTTGTATAAAGTCTAGTAAACCCATATTTTACAATATGAAGCTCTGCCAATTCTACCTTCTGCCGGTACTTATTGCCACATCTATCGCACGGACAGCGAATCTTCTCTATTATGATCTTATTATGTGCGCGTGCAAATTCAATGAAAGCAGCAACTCCTGCGACAAGCTTAGGTTGCATACGTTGTTGCCAATCCACATACATCCAGTCCTTAACTCTGACGTACTCATGGGCCATGTTAGACTGTATAACATATAAATTGTAGGTTATGGTGACTATATTGAGAAATATAAGAACGGGATAGTTACTGACAAAGGAGAAAATCCGTGTATATGCTTTGTGTGTGCGTTTGTCGTTGAAAAGAATAAATTATCGAACGTATGTTAACCGATAGATGGGGACTAAGTGGCTCTTTTAGTTTCATATATGAGTATCGATGAGAATATGAAGGTTTCATATTATCATCGAGTATCATATATTGGTTTTAACTTGAACATCTCGAATCACTCTCTAATTATGCGTTTGTTGTGTATTCTTGTTGTATGTATGTGTTCCGGCTGTCGGGGGTAAGGCTTCTATCCCATTAAGAATGTATAGAGCGAGCACCCATCACTTGTGCTTTCAACCGTTTCGAGTAAATTTCGGCAGCACCTCCCCCCTGTTCTCCAAGTATACTGTAATAGAATAGATAATCATTTCAAAGCTATGAAATAACGTTGAAATGAATATCTAATCTATCTTTGTACACGGAGAACCAGCGGAAAGGTACCGACGAAATATCTCGAAACGGATGAAAACACAAGTGAATGAAGGTGTTTGCTTTATACATTCCTAACTTGTCCACACGGGACAAATCTATCGGTTACCATACGATTGAATTTTCTCGTCACATAGACTATACGACGGTTGTTAGTATCGAGCTATATCGTCCGATATTTAACAACCTTCGTATAGTTCTATGTCACGACGAATATCGCACGTATGTTAACCGATAGACGGGGACTAAATGGCGCTTTAAGTTTCATAAATGAGTATCGATGAGAATATGAAGGTTTCATATTATCATCGAGTATCATATATTGGTTTTAACTTGAACATCTCGAATCACTCTCTAATTATGCGTTTGTTGTGTATTCTTGTTGTATGTGTGTGTTCTAGCTGTCGGGGTTAAGGCTTCTATCCCATTAAGAATGTATAGAGCGAACACCCATCACTTGTGCTTTCAACCGTTTCGAGTAAATTTCGGCAGCACCTCCCCGCTGTTCTCCGAGTATACTGTAATAAAATAGATAATCATTTCAAAGCTGTGAAACAACGTTGAAATGAACATCTAATCTATCTTTGTACACAGAGAACTAGCGGAAAGGTACCGACGAAATATCTCGAAACGGATGAAAACATAAGTGAATGAAAGTGTTTGCTTTATACATTCTTAACTTGTCCATACGGGACAAATCTATCGGTTACCATACGATTGAATTTTCTCGTCGCATAGACTATACGACTGTTGTTGGTATCGAGCTATATCGTCCGATATTTAACAACCTTCGTATTGTTCTATATCACGACGAACGTCGTACGTATGTTAACCGATAGACGGGGACTAAGTGACGCTTTTAGTTTCATATATGAGTATCGATGAGAATATAAAGGTTTCATATTATCATCGAGTATCATATATTGGTTTTAACTTGAACATCTCGAATCACTCTCTAATTATGCGATTGTTGTGTATTCTTGTTGTATGTGTATGTTCCGGCTGTCGGGGGTAAGGCTTCTATCCCATTAAGAATGTATAGAGCGAACACCCATCACTTGTGCTTTCAACCGTTTCGAGTAAATTTCGGCAGCACCTCCCCGCTGTTCTCCGAGTACACTGTAATAGAATAGATAATCATTTCAAAGCTGCGAAACAACGTTGAAATGAACATCTAATCTATCTTTGTACAGGGAGAACCAGCGGAAAGGTACTGACGAAATATCTCGAAATGGATGAAAACACAAGTGAATGAAGGTGTTTGCTTTATACATTCCTAACTTGTCCACACGGGACAAATCTATCGGTTACCATACGATTGAATTTTCTCGTCGTATAGACTATACGACGGTTGTTAGTATCGAGCTATACCGTCCGATATTTAACAACCTTCGTATAGTTCTATGCCACGACGAACATCGCACGTATGTTAACCGATAGACGGGGACTAAGTGGCGCTTTTAGTTTCATATATGAGTATCGATGAGAATATGAAGGTTTCATATTATCATCGAGTATCATATATTGGTTTTAACTTGAACATCTTGAATCACTCTCTAATTATGCGTTTGTTATGCATTCGTGTTGTATGTGTAACATGATTTTAAACCATTGAGATCAAGATTGATAGAACTGATCATCCTACATTGCAATGGCATTCATCTACCAAAAACTATTATTGCAATGGCATTCATCTATAACAATCAACAATTAAAACTACAAATGTAGGATACTGATATCATAAAGCGTTATACGCAACATATGAATTCACATGACTGAAACATGCATCAAAAAAACATGTTCATCCAAAAAAAAGGCCACTGTCAACAAATATAGACAAATACGTCATAAAAACAGTAACCAATTAATAAGTTGATTAGCATCTGGATCAAAAAAATGATACGAAAAACAATTGACTATGATCTATAATGACAAGTCTATTACCATGACTCTCGACTAACAAAGGTGGCTTTTCGTCCTCGGTAGCTTGATAATTGATGGAGGATATAAACTTTTGATGACACCTAACGAAAAGTGGACCCTCTTTTCTTCATTAATTCACTCCCTGTGTGTGTTTGTTTTTTTTGAATTAAAAGTCATTGATTTTAGAAAGACCTGATGATATATATGTTGAATATATGTTGGGTGATATGCATGATCACAAGAGCTTGGTGGAGGCATTAAAGAAAGTTGATGTGGTGATCTCTATGCTGGGCTACAAATATCATGAGCAGTTGGTTGATCAAGATAAAATCATAAAGGCTATTAAAGAAGCTGGAAATGTCAAGGTAATCAACAAATATATATTTATATTAGGATAAGGAAAACGAGAAATTTGGATTGGATAGTTGTAATATTACATATTGTTATTTTTTCACATCTTTCTTGTTTTCTGTTAATTGCACAAAATCCCCTTTTAGTTTATCCCATATAGCAATATCCCCAGCCCCACCCCAACCGAACCCCAGCCCCAGCCCCAGCCCAGCCCCAACCCCAACCGAACCCTAGCCCCAGCCCCAGCCCCAGCCCTAGCCCAGCCCCACCCCAACGGAACCTTAGCCCCAGCCCCAACCCGGCCCCAACCCCAACCCCATCTAAACCCCAGCCCAGCCCTAGCCCCAGCCCCAACCCCAACCCCAACCCCAACTGAACCCCACAACCGAACCCTAACCCTAACCCTAACCGAACCCGATGCCGACGCCGACGCCAAACCCTCACCCCTACCCGAACTTGGCCTGAACCCTAGACTACATCGTCAAAATTAAAAATTATTTGAGATTTACTTACAAACCGTGCGCGCGGTGGAGGAGACGGTAGAAATTGGTGGTCGACGACGATCGGCGAAGGTGGCGACGAGGCGCGGGAAGTCGACGAAGGTGTGGGAACGACCGACGAAGCTGGCGACGAGGCACGAGCGCGGTGGCGACGAGGCGCGGGAACAGGCGATGAGAGGCGCGGGAGTGAGAGAGAGAAATTTTGGGAACGATGAATAATTTTTCTGTGTTTTTTTTTATTAATAACCTATTTAGATGCCCCTACGGACATAACCGTAGGTCCACGGCTTGCGGCTCCGTAGGGCCAAACAAAAAATTAGAACGTAAGGCACCGTAGGGACAACGATGTGGCCCTACGGATAAATTCGTAGGGGCTAGAAATATTTGCCCCTACGGATTTCTTAGTCCGTAGAGGCAACCCCATATTGTAGTAGTGGGAGCTTTTGGTGTAAAATTATTTTGAATATTAACAAGTAAATAAAATAGTCATTTTAGTAACTTGGATCAAGAGTATTATAGAATATATTATAATATGTTATTTACCCTATTTAAGTAAAAGAATGTGGTTATAGGTAAATGAAAGTAGAATTAGAAAGATGACAAGATTAAAATAATTTCTAGAAAGTTCAAATTTGTCTTAAGTTTAAGTATAATGCAGATTGAATTTGGAATTCAAACTAATTTCTACAAAGTTTTTTTTTGTCTCGAGTTCTAGAAAGTTCCTTTTTTCTTTGTTTTTCAAAAAATGAAGAAATTTAATTATTTTTGTCTTTTTCTTTGATGATATGGAGACTTTAAGAATTTTTTTAACATAACAATTAATTATTTTTGTCTCTTTGTGTAACGTTTGAAAATTATAAATATTATTTTATAATTTAAATGAGAATATTATGAGTTTTACGGAAATAATACCGAGTATGGATTTAGCTTTTTCGGATAGTAATCTGTATGTATATTTATTTTCGAGAATTGGAAAATTTGAGATATTTTGAAAATGATAAGTATTTTGTATTTGAGAAATGATATGGGATTTTTGTGTTATCTTGTATTATTTGAGAGAGGGGGGCCCATGCCTCTACCTACACTATCACCCCCTTATCCTCACCCCCTCTCTCTTCCGCTCATTTCACATATCTCATTCTCTCTCCTCACAAATATCTTCTTTTCTTCCTCTTTAAAGTATCCTAACTCCCAAACATCCAAACCCAAACCAAATTCTAGCTTTCCTCCATCAAAACCCTTGGTTTTGAGCCAAGATCTTCAGGTAGAGCCACTTGGATGTTTCAAGTGGGGTCCTCATCAGCTACACAACCTTTGGAGCTTCATCAAGAACTTGAATCTCCACTTTCATCATTCCAATAGATAAAGATCCCTCTTTTATTCAAGTTCACCAAGTTTCAAAAGTATTAGCCATGGAAAAGTATAGTTTCTATATAAAAATGATATTTTATGAGTTGAATTCTTTGTAGTTCGGTTTTTAAAGTGGTCCACTAGTTGCGGTGAGAATTGGTATGGTTTACTTGGTGACTACACTCTATTTGATGAATTAGAGGGTATTTTGATATCAAAGAATGGATTTTTATGGTCATGGGAATTTTCAAGTTTTTCAAAATTTCGATTCAGCAGAATCTGCAGGGCAACAAAGCTTCAGGCGTCTGGGCCACAAAGCTTCAGACGTCTATCTTTAAACTGCTTTTCATTATTTTTGTTTAGCAGACGTTCGAGCTTAAAACTTCAGACGTTTGTCTCGAACTTACTGGGTTGATATATTTTCCAGTTCAGACGTCTGATACTCAAGTCACCAGACGTCTTCACTTGATTTAGATTTCTTGAGATTTGTTCTTCAGACGTCTGGGAGCCCTTTTTCAGACGTCTGTTTTGCTCTCCGTGCGACAGTAACCTCTTAGCCAGATGTCTACCCTTCATGATTTTTGACATTTTTGATTGTTTATGCCGTATTTCGTTTTATTCAGTTTGTATTGATTTTAATGAAATTTCCTTGTATGTTTATGACTATTTTGGTTATAGGGACCATTGCGTGGACTTCCAAGATGGCGAGGAAGGGCAGGACAGTCGTCGACTTCGCCTAGAGTAAGGCACACTTCGGTGAGTAGATTTATATCTACAAAGGAAGTTGGGTGGATGGCGTATAACACCCCCACTACCAATTAACTAGAATACTTATACTATATACCTAGGCTATAATGTTATGTTAGAAAACTTAGCCTATAACTAAGTTAGTATATAGTTCGTAACTAGCGGGCTATATGTGTGTGTGTGTGTGTGTGTGTATGTTTATTATATGTGTCGTACGCTACTAGATGCCCGTATTATATAAGATATATATGTTTGTGTACGCGACTAGATATCCGTATTAATATTGATTGGATGATTGGTTGATATCGTATGATGGAGATTCCATACTTGATGTGATGAGGATAGATTGCCGAATACGGCCGATATTTATTCGACTCATAGAGTCTTGTTATTTAATTCCGATTGGGATATTATGATGATGCTATGATTATACTATTTGTAAAACTAACGATTCGTTTCCTATTTTAAACTATATAATCGTATATATAATCCTTGTTCAAATGTCGAGGATGTGCTGCTAATTTCAAATGAATATTTATATTAAAAACATTACAACTTTCTCCTTTCTAAACAACGTTTCGTTCTATTTTAAACTGTATAATCGTATATATAATGCTTGTTCGCGTTACATTTATTATGCTCATTATACGCTCACATTTCGTTTAATTTATTAAGTTACACTACGCTTATTGTATTCATTTCTAGATACTTCGTATAATTAGTTATGATACCATGCTTGTATGAACACGTTTATAGAACACTGCACGACCACCAATGATTGTCATGGCGCCATCACAGACCCGCATGTTACACTGCATATCATTGGTACCGTTATGTCACAATAGGATTGTCATGCTTACTAGTGTAGTGATTATATCCACGTTGACGTTAAATGTTGCATGCTATGATTATATTATATGATTGCGACTGGATTGATATACCCGTATATATTAATCGTCAACTATGGATGATGTATGATATATTGTTGACGATTATGATATTGATATTTCCGATAGGAAATCGAGAGCTATTCTTGTATGAATACACTTGATAGAACACTTGCACAATTACTAATAATTGATATGCTGCACGAGCACTGATACGTGTGCTACACCACACATCATTAGTATTACCATGACACGGTAGAAACTGCCATGCTTATTCGCGTATGAATTATTCATGCTTGTATGCAGGATATATATTGATATTGATATACGAATACCATTGTCATAGATATTTATATATGATTGTTTTCAATTGTGGTAAAGATGATTATGGATTGTGTTCTTATGAACTTGAGGTGAATTATAGATTTGTCCTTATAGACTTGATATTTTCCATGGATTTCGAGAAACCGCAATATAATTTTAAAACTTGCTTGTGTTTGTAAAAGCGCGGTTTTCTCTTGATATGAACATGACTTATGTATTTATGATTGTGATATCCGATATCGAGGCTGGGGATAGACGATTGAGGATACACAATGGATCCGGTTCGGTACCCGGAGGCAAAATACCGTATGAAAAGAAGGTGAGCTAGCGAGGTAACGCGATACCGGTGATTGTATGGAACAGGGTGGATATCCGGAGGATTCTGACCGCTGCGAGATCATGGACACGGTGTATATGGCCGGAGATTCTATTGATAAAGAGGACAGATCCAAGAGACAGTGTCTCAGGAAACACATGAGATTTACGTGTCGATGATTGACACGGTTTTATGATGATTTTATTAGTGATGTGTTTCCATTTGCGCGATATGATGCGCTTTATTTGATATGTTATGGTATATGTGAGTGTAGGGTGTTTTTCGGCACCCCATTGAGATGGGAATGTGCGTGCTTGTCAGGTATGTACAGATTCCCCCTACCTAGGGCAGGCCGAGGTTTATTGATTATGGAGATCCGAATCTCCGCCGGCCGCGAACTAAGCTACCATTAATTATCCTTTGCTTTTGAAGCGGGTGAATCTCCGATTGACGGGTCAAACTGGTCATGTGAACTCAATGTGTTGTGTGCGTGTGTTGTGTTTTGATGGGTTTTGGATATATCGGGGGCTTCGCAGAGTTTACGGAGGTCCCGCTACTCGGATAGCGGGCTGAGGGTCAAGAGGGCTAGCATCCCCCTTATGGGGTGCGGGGCAACACTCCATTAGAATTTTTTTCTAACGGAGGAGGTATTTTTAGTATGGAGTGCATGGGAAAAGAGGGACGAAGAGCATCCTAAGAATGCGTGTGTGGCGCGTGGGCGCTGGACGCCCATGGGCCACGTGCGAGGCGTGTAGGCGCTGGGCGCCTGCGGAAAAAAAGGAAGGGGACTTAGCCCCGGGATTAGGAGTTAAACTCCAAGAGACTTTGGAAACTCTCAAAAAAAGGGAGGATTTTTATCTTTATGGAGTTAAACTCCCAAAGGATTTTGAGTGGAGTTAAACTCTGAAGGATTTTGATATGGAGTTAAACTCCTAAAAGATCTGAATTAGGAGTTAAACTCTTTTGAGAATTTGGGTCTTGTAGTTGAACTTCCCGAAGATTTTCAGAGGTGATTAAAGGGGACCCCTTTCTTCTCCCTTGTGCCCTGGATCTTCTCTGGAGCCTTAGATTTTTCCCAAAGTGGGATTTTTGGAGATGAGTTTCTTTCTTTCTCCTCTCTGTTGGCTGGATCTTGGAGGAAAGAGAAGCCGGCCGTGAGGCTCGACTTGGGCATGGGCCCACTTGACCTGGGCTTGGATCGACTTACTTGGGATCGACTTTGACTTTGACTTGGTCAACCAGGGTGTAATTTTTTACCCCAACAAAGTGCCTCCCATCAATAAATGCACACCGCGTATATGAGTTGTGTGCATAAAATTAATGGATCTTATTTTGCAGAAGTTTGACTTTGAAGTGGAGCATCATTCCGAGGGCGGAGCATCCTTCCGAGAGCATGATTCCGGGGGTCGGAGTATCATTCCGATTTGCGGAGCATAATTCCAGGGTCAGAGTGTCATTCCGAAGAGTAGAGCATGATTCTCAGGGGTCGGGGTATAATTCCGATGATCAGAACATAATTATGAGGATCGGAGCATAATTCCGAAGAGCGGACCTTGATTCAAAGAGGAGGATATATTCTGAGACGCAACATAGTTTCGATGCAGGGTTCCGAAGCGAAACATAATTTCGACACGGGACAGATGTATCCTAAGACGAAACTTGGTTCTGGCACAGGGCAGATATTCTGAATGAAATATAGCTCCAATGCAGAGGTTGATTCTGATTCAAAACATAATTCCAATAGGGAAGGCAGATATTCCGAGGCGAAGTATGATTTCGACACGGGATACATTCTGAGTCGAAGCATGATTTCGCCGCAGTGCTTGTTGGTTGACTTGATTCTGAGACGGAGCATAATTCCGAGGGGAAGGTTATTGGTTGACTTGATTCTGAGTCGATGCATAATTCCGACGGGGACGTCATTGGTTGACTTGATTCCGAGTCGAAACATAATTCCGACGGGAAGGTCGTTGCTGCCCCTTTGGGGACTTGGACGGTCGGTGCTGCCATTTTAGCGACGTAGACGGTCGGTGCTGCCATATTAGCGATGTGGACAGTCAGAGCCTGATTTGACTTGCTCCGCTTTCTGCGGTGTCAGGGATTGGATTTGACTTGCTCCGCTTTCTGCGGTGTCAGGATTGAAGTTGACTTGTGATTCGACTTATTTCCAAGGTGGAGCTTGATTCCGCCAGGGAGGTCATTGGTTGTCTTGCTGATTTGATGTGATTTGGGTTGATATCAGTATCGCTACACCGGAATATGGCAACATGAGAGAATCATCATTTGCCATGAGAGGATTTGAGGATTTTGGTTTTGGTTTGGCATCAGCACCGCTACATTGGAATATGGTACCAGGAGCGAATCATCATTTTCCGTGAGAGGATTTTCCTCATTCTCAGTTTAACGAGTTAGAGGTCATCCGTTCCCAGTTTAACGACTTAGATGTCATATGATCCCAGTTTAACGACTTAGGGGTCTACTGGTGTTTCTTGATTTAAAATCAGGAAAGCTTCTATGGAAAGCTTCAAAAAAGGGGCCACGTGCTTACACGTGACCAGCAGTCACGTGTTGACACGTGACCTATAAAGTGCAGAAAAGGCGCACATTGAGTCGCTGAGCAAAGTCAAGGAAAAGAGCTTCAGAAGAGGTCACGTGCTCCCACGTGACCAGGGTCACGTGTCGACACGTGACGTTCAAAGCAGCAAACTCGCTCTCCAATTGAACCAAGGAAAGAAGTGCCAGACAGGGGTCACATGCTCACACGTGACCAGGGGTCACGTGGTAACACGTGACGGCTAAGCAGCAGAAGAAGGCAGAACGCAGAAAGAAAGAGGATCCTTCATTCCAAAAGGGGGTCACGTGTCCGCACGTGACCATGGGTCACGTGGTCACACGTGACCGGCTTTCAAAGCCCATTTTTGACGGCAGAATTAAATTCTGAAGGAAATTTGAATCTTTCCAAAGGAAAGTGAGTATCTGGGACCAATCAAATTAAAGATTCAGAGATGATTAAATATCATCTATCTATGGAAAATCTCGGGTTTGGAAAGATTTCCCCCTTAAATCTAACCAAAATAACAAAGGAGAATCTCTGGATTTAAAATCCAATGGTGAATAAAATTCACCCAATAATCCAAAGGTCCAAAACGAATGAAGGATGCAAATCAAATCTCTCAATGAAGATTCGTCACAAAACTAACTGATTCAGCTGCTTCTCCTATAAATAGGAGCCAAGAGACACAAAAGAGACATACATGCGCAGAGAAGAAAAGAAAGAAAAAAGGGAGGAGGGCTTTGATACTTTGAAAAGACTCGGATCTTCTGCAAAAAACCCTAGGTAAGAAAGGGAAGGCTTTTTGAAAACAAAGAGAATTTAATTCTCAACATGTAAAACAGAAGATTTTTTTTTTCTTCTCTCTCTGGCAGAGGATCTGCAAAGTGCACATCTCCCCTTTAGGTTGAGAATTTAATTCTCAATGGGTTGAGATCCTGCCATGCAGGTCCAAAACATAGAGAGGGAACGCAAGCATGAGAATTTAATTCTCAGAATTACAGGAATTTAATTCCTTTAAGATAAAAGTAGGGCTTGACCCTGTATCACGGGAATTTAATTCCTCTAAAACAAAAGAAACAGGGTTGAATCCTAATTGAGAACATAGTTCTGTTGAAACAGCGGGAATTTAATTCCTTTAATCATAATTCCCGAAAAGGGGAGTTTAATTCCTTAAAAGCTTTTGTTCAGTTCTTCGCATAAACGAGGAATTTAATTCCCACAGAAAATCTAGAGTTAAACTCTTCAAAAGGAAATAGGAATTTAATTCCTCTAAGATTTAAAGTTCGAGGAATTTAATTCCTGAAAAAAAAGAGAGAAGGAGTAACAGGTCCTCTAAAAACTACATGGAGGCAGGGTCACGTGCTACCACGTGACCCCCCAAAACCCCTACAGAAAGCCCCTTTGAGGCGGCACCCCACGTGACCCACGTGACCCTCTCAAAAGAGCTACAGAAGTCCCTTTGAGGCAGCACCCCACGTGAGCCACGTGACCTTGGTAGAAACTCTAATACACAGGCATTTGAATGCCCATCACGTGATGGCATGTGATGCTTTGAAGGAAATGAGAATTTCAACAGAACAAATGAAGGAAGGGCGCTCTCACGTGCTGCCACGTGACTCTTCTTGCCTTAGTGTTTAACACTAAAATTAAAACTCTCAAGCTCAGTGTTAAAACACCGTTGGGCCTTAGCATTCAACACTGATTAAAAAGCCTTATTTGCAGTGTTCAACACTGATCTGCTTTAGTGTTTAACACTAATTTGAAAAAGCCTTATTGCTGGTGTTTAACACCAATTATCTCTCAATGTTGAACACTAACTTGTCAACCGAGATGTCATTCCCAGTATTCAACGCTGATTGCTCTGAAGTGTTTAACACCAGGCTTAGGCCCAATTAGCTAAAGGGATAGAGGCAAAGCCTCTCCTGACTGGACTTAGCCCAAGCTGGCCATAAGTCCTCAATTTGTGATTAACTGGGCCGATAGGTTCATAACATAATTGATCAGCCTTGACCCAAATTGGGCCAGGGACTATTTAATCCACCGCGGTTCTAGGGTACATCTCTTCACTCCTTTGATACTTGGCATTGTAATCCCTCAATGTCTTCAAAGAGGTGACGGGTCCCGAAGACCACTCATGATATGGACTGTGGGGTCCTTAAACCCATGCATAATACAAAATTCCTGGTTACGTGGAACGTGGATAACGTCACTCTTTGACCCCGCGGAAAACGTCCAGAGCGGATCCTGGTCCTCGCAGAGCACGGTAGTGAACCCGTGTGAAGCATCCAGAGTGGAGCCTGGTCCTCGCCTAGCACGGCAGTGAACCCGTGTGAAGCATCCAGAGCACATACCGGACTGTGGAGTCCTTAAACCCATGGACTATGACGTCCTTAACCTCGACCGAGATGTCTTTAAACTACCCATGGACCGCAATGTCCTTAAACTACCCACGGACCGCAATGTCCTTAAACTACCCACGGACCGCAATGTCCTTAAACTACCCATGGACCGCGACGTCCTTAAACTAGAACAATAGAGCCCCATATGCTCTTTCGTCGGATCTAAGCGGTCCCGTTTAAGTTGATCTTAGCCTCAAAAATGGCTAACGCGTCCTTAAACCTTCAAGCAGACTGGACTATGAATCCCCCTAATTAACTCTGGCTCGAGGGTACATCTCTGAACTCCTCTGACATCCGTCGTTGTAATCCTTCAACGTCGTCAGAGAGGTGACGGGTCCCGACGGCCACATAGACGATGGACCGCCACGTCCCTAAACTGGAACATTAGAGTCCAAACACTCTTTTGTAGGATCTAAACGATCCCGTTAAGTTGATCTTAGTCACAAAGTTAGACTAACGTGTCCTTAACAAACGTTTGAGTTGATCTTAGCCTCAAGTATGGCTGACGTATCCTCAAACCAAACCCCCAAACCCAAATTTAAGATAATGCGGATTTGGACCAGTCCATGCCCTACGGGCGACGACATAACTCAGTCTCCGTAAACGATCCACGGGCAATAAGACATAAAACAAAAACACACGACACGAAGTGACCATCTGGAGAAGGAGAAAGTTGTTACCGCGATGCGGTAGCGTAATTAACTGCAGGGGCTTGCGCCTGCAGGGAAGAGCGTCCCCACAATCAAAAACCCCTCAAACGAGGGGGAATCTGACGAAGTCTGCTACATCGGCCGCATCCGTCTAAACCTTCGAGACATGGCGCCATGAATCAACTTGGCATCCTCGGAGAGGTGGACGGATAGCACCTATTGGCATCTGCCCCGAATTTCAGGCGAGACGGCCCCCACGTCTCGCGTGTCCGTTCGGAGGGGAACAGATTCTGGCACGCCCGGTGGGACCTTTTCCTCTTTCCACTCCACACTTCGTGTGTCGTGATTCGCGAACCAATCGCGGTTCGCTAACAGTTGCCCTTGGGTTTCAAGATACTAAGAATTGGCGCCTTGCCTATTGCAGAAAACAAAGGATCGATGGCTGCTACTTCCGCGAAATCCTCCAACTGCTCAAGCTGCAATTGCGACCAACGCTTTGCCTCGCCGGGAGGTATAGCCTATGGACCCCAAGCTGCTTCGTTGTTCACAATGCCGGCGGACCAGGTGACTCAGGCCACTACCGGATTGTTCTTTGGGACTATACTCCCACCATCCAGCTTCACGGCGCCAGTGCTGACAAAGGAAGCTCTCAAGAAGTCGGTCTTTGATCGTCTCACCCCTGCCACGGCTCCTCTCACCGAGTCGTCCGATGTCAGCGCCTCAGTCTTTTCTAGATTGGGCCAGAAATCCTGCAAATTCGTCGCAGAGAAGGCTGCTCCTAAGAAAACGGCCGCTCATGCCTCCGAAATCGCCAAGGCAGCTTCCCCGGCCAAAAAGTCGGTCTTTACCAGATTAACGGCTTCAGCTCCCGCTCCCGTTGCACAAAGGACATCGGTCTTTGACAGGCTAACACCAACAACGACCCCCCACCCACACAGGGGGCAAGACGAAACCATTCTTATATCTGACTCTACGCCATCTGCTCGACGTGCTCGGCGTCGTCATTGGCGCCGAATAAGGAAAGCCGGGGGCAACTCCCCCTCCGGATTGACTCCACCAGCCCCGGTGGCAGAAGTTAATGCTGCTGTTCCAACTGGGAACAGCTTCGAAATGCTAAATAAGGTGCGAAGGAATTCCTCTGCTGCAGTGCTGAAGAGGTCTCCTCCCTCATCAGAAAAGGTTGTGGAAATAGAATCAGAACAGCCCCGATCTCCTCAACGGCTGTCTTCCAAAATCTATAAGGTTTGGCGGCAGGCCCGAGACTCAATCATCGATCCAAACTTCTCCCGCCAGCATAAGAAGCTGAAAATCCAACCGAAGGCTGGTCACCAGGCGAAACCCCAAAAGGCTGTCTGGACGCCCACCTCGATGGCCCCCTCAACCTCCATGGCTCATAAAAGGAGGGAGCCAGAGAAGATCCCTCAACATGCAACGACGGCTAAAAGCAATGAGCCCAGACACCCTAAGTCTGGGGGCACGGTGGTGCACACTGTTTACATGGTCTCTGGAAAGGAGGAGAGCCGCACCTCTACGGGCCACCGACCGCTGACCCGATCCGTGACGAGAGCCCAAGAACAACAACAAAAGTTGCAAGAAATGATGAGTGCTATGGCTGCACTTACCGGGCCAAAAGAAAGCCCGGAAACATCCTCAGACGCACGCCGAGAGGAGGAAACCGACACTGAGTTCCTTCGCCGGACATTGGAGAAAAAGGACAAAGAGGCTGCTGAACAAGCGGCTAATATACAGCGCATGGGCCTTCTCTTCCAAGATATGATAGGAATGATGATCCAACAGGACCCACCCATTGAAGATCCCCCAATCGTTCTGGAAGATGACCGAGGAGAAACGTCAAATCCACCACCAGCCCTCTCAACGGCTAAGGAAGAGACGATCTCTAAGGCTGACTTAGCCGACTACATAGCCCAGCAAATCCGGGTCCATCATGCGACTGAGGCAGCTGGTCAAGT
The DNA here is from genome assembly GCA_030015575.1 of Agapanthus africanus. NCBI lineage: Eukaryota > Viridiplantae > Streptophyta > Magnoliopsida > Asparagales > Amaryllidaceae > Agapanthus > Agapanthus africanus. The sequence goes on along the minus strand of JASDDO010000031.1, from coordinate 579,406,769 downwards.
CGTGAAAACAGGGCGGCCGTATCCAAGCTGGTACGATCAAATCAAATACCCGCAAGGCTATACGATACCGAAATTCCATGTGTATAAGGGGACCGGCAATCCTCATCAACACGTCGCCCAGTTCCGGGCCCTCTGCGGTAACACCGGCGGTGACGATAAACTGTTACTCCGTCAGTTCGTTGGCAGCTTATCAGAAACAGCGTTCGAATGGTATTCAGAACTCCCGAACGATTCCATCAAAACGTTCGCTGAAATGGAGCTGTTGTTCACTCAGCGATTTGCAAGTGCCAGCGAACGCACTCCAATAACTGCACTTATTAACGCCAGGGTAAAACAGGGCGAAACCTGGGTCCAGTACGCCATACGCTGGCGGAATTTGTGGTCAAGGTGCGAGCAACGCATTGAGGAAGCACCCGCAGTGGGCATGTTCGTGGGAACCCTAGACCCCCACGCAACTATCTCCCAGTTTATGATGTTCTTTAAGCCAACCACATTCCAGGCTTTAATCGACAAGTTGGCTCAGATGGACCAGATGGGTCATAGACCACCTGCCCCGAAGCCAGAACCTCGGAATGACAAGGGTAAAGGAAGGGCAACTTTTGTCGCGAATGCCCAACAGCAACCCGACGCCCCGAAATCGGCAGATCAATTGGAAGAAAGACGCCGATATTATAACGAAAAGATGAAGCATCCCTACTCGTTCCCATGAGACAAGACAAGACGGTTATTTGAGCTGGCAATACGCAACAGACTTATTAACCTCCCAAATCCAAGGCGACCGCCACAACCCACCGAGGTGAATAACTCCAACTACTGCCCTTACCATCAGACGGTAAGTCATCCGATTGAAGATTGCTTCGTCTTCAAAGGATGGATCGAAGATCAATACCTCCAGGGGAAGTTTGTACTGTCTGAAAAGTGGAAGGTGAACCCGCCACAACCACATACTCCTAAAAAGGCAGACACACCGGGGGCAACCTGCTCCTTTATCGAAGAAGCTCTATGGGAGGTCGTGCTATCAACGAAGACCAAAAGAATGCTGAGAGACCTCCACGCATGCCCTGCGATCGAATGGAAGGACCCTCTTGAACCTCAAATTATCGAAGGGATGTTGAAGCCCCGCACAATCGCGAAGACTCGTGATAAGGGCCCAAATAGTCACGCCCAACCGTCAAAATCTTCAAAGAAAAAGAAGAAGAAATCCAAGAAGCCCGCGAGGCTTGGAGATGAGCGAACAAACTTGCAGAAGCAAATCGACGCGCTGGAAGAATACAATCAAAAGGCGCGAACTCCTGTCACACTGCAAGAGTTCCTCAGCCACATCTTTCAAGAGGACGATGATGGAGAGAGCTCGTCGGATGAATCCGAGGGATATGCGGCAAGTTGCAACGTGATCTCCTACTCGTTTACCGATGATGAGAAAACTCCTAGCACTAAGAAGCCGATGGCAGAGCCCGAACCAGAGCGTGCGAGGCTGACAACTGATATGATCAATGCCTTCCTAGACGAGATTCGTCTAAAAAGTAAAGCGGATCAGGAGCGTGAGATGGCAGCATCAGAAGGAACCAAATGCGGGCGACTGAACGAAAGAGTTGAGCTACCCCTGCCAGAGCGAAAGGCATCCGAAATGGACAAGAAAATATTCAAGACAAGGAAAAGGTTCGCCAAATGGGAATGAAGCTGCCACCTTCGGAAGGAAATAGGCACGATGGGGCGGAAAGGCACCCTGACTACTGCGCATATCATCGGAAAATCTCACACCCCACAGAGGAGTGCGACGCCTTTAAGATATGGTGGCAAGGATATGTTGCTCGTCGGCAACATTTCAAGTGCATGAAACGCAAGAGCCGTAGGGAGCAAAGAAGCACTGTCGATAGGCTCAACAGAACTACTGGCAACTGTTATATGGCTCAAGCCGAAGGGTCACAAGTTCTCGCCTTTGGGAGCGACTCTGATGAAGAAATGGCTCTGGGCCCTCTCTTTAAAGAATCCGTTCTAGGGAAAGAAGAGGAATCGGAGGCCTGCGAGAACATTCAGCTGCGCAATCGCACACTCCCATAAAAGAATCTCGGGCCCGTAGGCCGAAAAGATAAGGGAAAGGAAAAGGTCACTGAAGATATCACTTTGGATGACCAAGTCGCGAAAGAACTGGCTGCCAAAGACCCTCCTAGGAGGAGTAAAGTGGACTATAACATCCTCGCGCATCTAAGGAAGCTACCTTCTCAGCTTAGCATTCTCGACGCCCTCCTATTATCAAAAGAAGCGCGGGACTCACTAATTAAGGCATTACAAGAACCTGAGCAATTCCAAGCCTTTCTCGCCACTGAAAAGATGAAGGACGAACTGGAAGAAGTGTATACGGCCGACGTCACTTTCGGTGATGAAGACCTCCTTCTCGGGACGTGCGACCATAACCATCCCCTATATGTCTCTGGGTACTGCCATGACATCAAGATTGGCAAGATCCTGGTGGATAATGGATCCTCCGTCAATCTCCTTAATGTTCGGGTGTTGAAGGAAATCTGCATGAGTGTGCAGCATCTCGCTCGGGACAAAATTACTATCTCCGGTTTCGACTCACAATCGTTACGGACTCTCGGGTCCGTGATACTAACGTTACGCTTCGGGCTTCTCGTCACAGACATCAAATTCCATGTCATTGACGCCAAGACCTGTTACAATGCCTTGCTCGGCCGTCCTTGGTTACACGAGTACAACATCGTCCCTTCTACACAACATCAGTGTATGAAGTACTTTAAAGATGGTTTCGAGTATACTGTAACGGGTGAGCTGAACCCATTTTCCGTGAACGAAGTCCGCAAATACGAGGATGCGAAATACTTTTTGCCAGACTTTGAAGATACAGAAAGGTGTCACGACTCGGAGAACAAGGCCGCCGCCACCATCCCTGTTTTCGGAAGCGATACCGAAGAAGAAGAAGAGATAGTTTATACGGGGCCATCTCAACGCAACAACCGGAGGACGCCCACCCCCATACTGGTCTTCGGAAGTGATTCGGAAGATGAGGTCAATGCCGTATTCTCCAATCGGCTTTCAATACAGGCACCTCCTGGCGATGACCATAACTTGCAAATCACCATGGTACCGCGAGAACACTACAAGGACCTCGACACGCTTCAAGCTCACAGTGTGCAAGAGCTGCAAACGTTTTGCGTCCCCCCAGGCGAAAGGGTGAGAAGATGATCCTATTCTATCGATCCTCAGAGTCGAAAGTAGAGAAATAGATCTGGCACGGCGTAGATGCTACATGCGACAGACTCCAGCCCATCCGTCTGCCCAGATACTATACAAATGGATTAAAGAAGCTATTGAAGCGCCAAGGGGTACCCTTAAAACAAACTGTTCAACAGGCTCGGTTCTACAACAGGATTTGGGATGTCCCTGGAACCCAACGCAAATTGCCTAATGGGAAAATGGAGACACTCGGGCTTGGATACGCGAGAACCGGAAAACGAGAACGGACTCATAACAGCTACGCTATATATACCTTTGATGAAGAGGAGGACGCCCTGTCAGGAGATGCCAACCCCTCATCAAAACCAGACCACGCGATTGAGGCGCCAAGTCCGTCATTTCTAGAACGAATGGACAAGCCTATCAGGAAAGTGGGTCAGAAAGGTCGGGAAGACCCCAGCCGCGAAATGGCCATCTACGAGAAGGCCAGGACGCAACGTCTATTTCAACAGACTGCAAAAGACAAAGATGTTCATCCTTGTCAACCCATCATGCGAAAGGCCCGATGCGGAGACGGAAATAAGTCAAAGAACGGAAAGAAGAGCCGACAACAACGACGCAGGATTAGAGGGTTACGCAATCGGGTATTGCACAGCTCGGATTCGTCCTTCATAGAAAAGATGAGTCGAGCGTACTCCTTCCCCCGAGACAAGACGGAAAGGTTACTCAAGCTCGCCCTAAAACATCAGATGATCGTGCTTCCGGAGTTTAGATACCCTGAGCAAGCTAATAAGGCCTCTCGCTCGGGCTATTGCTCTTATCACCGAGCCGCAGGACATCCCACCGAAGACTGCTTCACCTTCAAGAACTGGGTCGAGGACCAGTACCGACGGGGCAGATTCGCCTTATCCGACAGCTGGAGGGTAACGCCGCCACGAAAGCACGAGCCCAAGGCCGCAAGAGCAAAGCCGGATCCACCTCGGCCCCGGGAGTGGATTCGCACCTGTTATACGATTACGATAGACAACCCTCCACGGTGCTTCGAAAACAGCGATGATGAGGTTATCTCAGAATTCCCGCCCGCTCCGAAAGAACTGGAAGACGGTATACATACTACTGCAGATAACCTCAGAAAGATTGAGTTGGGATCGGCAGAGGACCCGCGACCGACATTTGTCAGCGAGCTGCTATCTGAAGAAAGGGTGGCCGCGTTAAAGAACGTGCTTCTACGGCATAAAGACTGCTTCGCGTGGAACTACTCCGAGATGCCAGGATTAGATCCGGAGGTCGCTGTGCATAAATTAGCAATATCCCCAGATATCAAGCCAGTCAAGCAGGCACCAAGAAGGATGCGACTCGAGCTTGAGATGAGCATCAACGCCGAAGTCAAGAAACTGATCGATTCTGGATTTATCCAAGAAGTCCAATATCCCGACTGGATCGCCAATATCGTCCCGGTAATGAAGAAGAATGGGACGGTACGTATATGCGTGGATTTCAGGGATCTCAACAAAGCCTGTCCAAAGGATGATTTCCCGGTGCCGGTGACCGAGCTAATGATAGATAACACGTCCACTCACGAGATCTTCTCCTTTATGGACGGTTCTTCAGGATACAATCAGATAAAAATGCATCCCGAAGACCAGAAGCACACCGCTTTCCGGACCCCTTTGGGTGTATTTTGCTACAGGGTTATGCCCTTTGGTCTAAAAAACGCTGGCGCTACCTATCAGAGGGCCATGACAAAAATCTTCGATGACCTCATACATGACATCGTCGAGTGCTATATCGATGACCTCGTAGTAAAAAGCATGTCATACGATGATCATTTAAAGCATCTAGAGACTGTATTTCAACGCCTTCGGCAATATAATTTGAAGATGAATCCCCTCAAATGCGCGTTTGGAGTCTCCTCGGGAAAATTCCTGGGATTCGTCATCCGACACCGAGGTATTGAGATAGATCCGTCAAAGATTAAAGCGATCATGGAAATGCCTCCGCCAAGAACCCTCAAACAGTTGCGGTCTCTCCAAGGGAAGCTCGCATACATCAGGCGATTCATAGCCAACCTTTCCGGAAAGTGCCGTCCTTACAGTCACCTGATGAAGAAGGGGACCCCATTCGTCTGGGATCAAAAATGCCAAGGGGCACTAGACGAGATCAAGCAATACCTGCAGAACCCGCCGGTATTGGCTGCGCCGGTCAAAGGAAAACCCCTCATTCTTTATACAACCGCCCTCGAAGGTTCCTTGGGCGCATTATGGGCGCAAGAGAACGATCAGGGGAAAGAGAGAGCACTTTACTACTTAAGTCGAGTCCTACTCGGGGCAGAAAGCAATTACTCCCCCATTGGAAAACATTGCTTGGCATTGATCTTCGCGATAACAAAGCTCAGGCACTATGCGTTGGCACACGAAGTCTGCCTCATCTCAAAGGTGGACCCCCTTAAATACTTGATGTCAAAAGCCATATTGACGGGACGACTCGCTAAATGGGCCCTGCTCTTGATGGAGTTCTCGATAACATATCAACCTCTCAAGGCAGTGAAAGGCCAGTCCATTGCCGATTTCCTCGCTGAGCACCCGATACCGGCCGATTCTCCTTTGAATTGTGACTTGCCGGACGAGCATGCATTTGATGCGATTAGCGGTGGAAGCACCCGATGGGAACTCTATTTCGATGGAGCTTCCTCTATAAAGAAACAAAAGCAAGGAATCCCAATGATCAAGTCAGGGATAGGCCTCATCTTTTCGACTCCACAAGGAGGGATAATGCGCTTCGCCTTCTCCTTAACAGAGCCGAGGACAAACAATGAAGCTGAATACGAAGCCCTGATAGCAGGCCTCGAGCTTGCCATTGACATGGGAATTGAAGACCTCCTCATATACGGGGATTCTCAACTGGTCGTTAGTCAAGTAAATGGTGACTACCAAACGTGCAAACCGGGGCTGGTGAAGTACGGCGAAAGGGTGCAACAACTATTGTCCCGAATTCCCTCCTACACTTTGGAGAACATACCACGCGCAGAAAACAGCAAAGCAGACGCATTGGCTAAGCTTGCTAAAGAACTGGCCGACGAGAACCTCGATGATGTCAGAATCGTGGTACAAAGCCGTCGAGTGCTCACCCCCGCAGAAATACCTCCGGAACTATATAAAGAGGGAGCAACTGAGCAGACAACCCTACAAATGAAAGACCAAGAGAAGGCCGAGGACTGGAGGGAAGTCTTCATAGACTACTTTAAGTCCCGCCGCATACCCAAAGAAGCGTCCTCGAGACATCAGCTCATGAAACGAGCTCTATCTTTCGCTTTCGTCAACGATACTCTATACAAGAGATCGCTTGATTCTCTATGGCTGAGATGCTTGGGACCCGACGAAGCAGAAAAAAGTCGTTCAGGAAGTGCACGACGGGCTTTGCGGCTCTCATCAAGCAGGCCCAAAGATGAAGTTAAAAATCAAACGGATGGGTTATTACTGGCCCACGATGATCCAGGACTGCCTCGAATACGCGAGGCAATGCCACTCGTGCCAGATTCATGGAGACTTCATCCACCAACACCCAAATCCACTACACCCCACGGTGGCCAGCTGGCCATTCGAAATGTGGGGAACTGACATAATTGGACCCATCGAGCCGGCATCATCTCGGGGGACATCGTTTCATCCTGGCGACAACTGATTACTTCTCCAAATGGGCCAGAAAGCAGTACCACTGGAGGGAAGTGAAGACGGAGAATATCCTCCACTTCTTCAAAACGCACGTCATCTATCGGTTTGGAACCCCACGGCGGATTATCTCCGATAACGGGCCAGCCTACAGAAGCCATAAGATTAGCCGCTTCGCGCAGCAGCACAATATAGACTGGAGGTATTCTTCAGTTTACAACCCACGAGCCAACGGTCTGGCCGAGGCCTTCAATAAGACCTTGACAAAGATCATAAAAAAGACCGTTTCCCGGAATAAGAGAGACTGGCACGAGAGGCTGCAAGAAGCCCTTTGGGCTTATCGAACTACATTCAAGACGGCCACAAACACAACGCCATACGCGTTTGTATTTGGGACGGAAGCAGTACTCCCCCTCGAGATAGAGTTACCCTCTCTACGAGTGGCAGTCCACCATGAACTGACCGACGAAGAAATGCCCACCTTCGACTTGAGGAGCTTGATGCCCTCGACGAAACCCGACTCATAGCGCAACAACATCTATAAGCCTACAAAGCAAAGATGACGCGCTCGTACGAAAGATTGACCAGGCCAAGGGCATTCCGCCAAGGCGAACTCGTGCTGGTAGTCAAAAGACCTATGATCCCCAAATCGTGCCAAGCGGGGAAAATTCGAGCCAAACTATGAAGGCCCGTACATCATAGACCAGGTTTACCAGGGTGGAGCCTATCTACTCGTGGACATGCACGGTGAAAGGCCTTTCAGGCCAATAAATGGCCGCTTCTTGAAGAAATACTATGCTTAGTGAGCCACAGCCTGGGGTCAAACGGTAGATGACGACGACTATGTCCGCTCGCTATCTTCCTAGGCTCAGACTTTACAAGCAGTAGCTGGCCTTCCATAACGACGGACCGAAACGTCCTTAAACTATCAACGGACCGAAACGTCTTTAAACTAACAACGGACCGAAACGTCCTTAAAATATCAACAGACCGAAACGTCTTTAAACTAACGACAGACCGAAACGTCTTTAAACTAACAACGGACCGAAATGTCCTTAAACTAGCGACAGACCGAAACGTCTTTAAACTAACAACGGACCGAAATGTCCTTAAACTAGCGACGGACCGAAAACGTCCTTAAAACTATCAACGGACCGAAACGTCTTTTAAACTAGCAACGGACCGAAACGGTCCTTACAATATCAACAGACCGAAACGTCTTTAAACTAACAACGGACCGAAATGTCCTTAAACTAACGACAGACCGAAGCATCGGTAAACTAACGATGGACCGAAACGTCCCTAAACTACTACCGCAGCATCCTCAGGTTGACCAAAAAAAAGGAAAAAAAGAAAAAAAAAAAAACGGTATGTCCATAAAGCAAAATGGGCACGGATGAAAACCGAAAGGGCTCCGTGAGTAAAAACAGCAGGACTACCGGCGAAGTGTTTGTGAAAACCCGAAAAGGGCGCAAACCTCGTTTAAAGACACTTATAGGGTCCTCTCGACCTTGTAAGGAGAAACCACCTGCGTGAGATCCTTACGGACTCACAAAGGAGCAACACGCCTTAGGGGATCCTCACGATTCCTAAGGAGAAAATTACACTTACGAGATCCTCACGACTCGTAAGGAGGAATTTTCTTATGAGACCCTCACGGCTCATAAGGACTTGAAAGTCTTAAGTTACAGAAACCTAAACCTGTTCTTAAGCGAATCCTCCACAACCTCCGATACTGCCCTACAAGCGGCTCGGACTGACCCTTGTATACAATCCACGGGCGCGAATTAAAACATTTCCCTAACAAATTCCCACCCGTGACTGGGGATACATCCATACGGTGAACGACCCTTGTAAGTCCTCTCGACTTTATAAGGGGAAAATCCTCTTTGTAAGATCCTTACGACTTACAGGAGAACATGCACTTAAGAATCCCCACGATCCTTAAGGAGAAAACACACCTGCAAGATCCTCACGACTTGGAGGGAGAAACACCTTTGTGAGGACCCTTACGGCTCATGAAGTCAAAAGCCCTTGGTCGGCAGGACCCTTAACCCTGTTTACTAAGCCACCTTTGTTCAAACGTCGACAGAGGCAAATGATGATTCGCTCTGGCAAAACATTCCAGTTGTAGCGGTGCTGATACCGAAAACCGGTATCCAAAAAAATCCGAGCTTGCCGCGGAAAAAACTAGGCAAGCCACACATGCATGACAAAATAGCCGAAATGATGGGACAACTTTCAATAAAAAGAAGCAAGCAAAATCTCGGCGGTCCACAGATAACTTAGTGATCACCACCGTGACATTTCGTCTCGATACAGCAGACGCGATACAAGCAAATGAAGCGAAGGCCAAATTCCTAGCTTCATTGTCTCGACGACACAACATCAAGCGAAACGGAACAGCGGCAACCCCAAGTTCCATGGCTCGACGACACATATCGCCAAGAGTCAACCCCCATCCCGTGAAATGCGGATACAATCAGCAAACTTCCTGGTTACGTGGAAAGCGGATAACGTCACTCTTTGACCCCGTGGAAAACGTCCAGAGGCGGATCCTGGTCCTCGCAGAGCATGGCAGTGAACCCGTGCGAAGCATCCAGAGCGGAGCCTAGTCCTCGCCTAACACGGCAGTGAACCCGTGGTGAAGCATCTAGTGCAAACTTCCTGGTTACGTGGAAAGCGGATAACGTCACTCTTTGACCCCGTGGAAAACGTCCAGAGCGGATCCTGGTCCTCGCAGAGCATGGCAGTGAACCCGTGCGAAGCATCCAGAGCGGAGCCTAGTCCTCGCCTAACGCGGCAGTGAACCCGTGTGAAGAATCTAGTGCAAACTTCCTGGTTACGTGAAAAGCGGGATAACGTCACTCTTTGGGACCCCGTGGAAAACGGTCCAGAGCGGATCCTGGTCCTCGCAGAGCATGGCAGTGAACCCGTGCGAAGCATCCAGAGCGGAGGCCTAGGTCCTCGCCTAACACGGCAGTGAACCCGTGTGAAGCATCTAGTGCAAACTTCCTGGTTACGTGGAAAGCGGATAACGTCACTCTTTGACCCCGTGGAAAACGGTCCAGAGCGGATCCTGGTCCTCGCAGAGCATGGCAGTGAACCCGTGCGAAGCTTCCAGAGCGGAGCCTAGTCCTCACCTAACGCGGCAGTGAAACCCGTGTGAAGCATCTAGTGCAAACTTCCTGGTTACGTGGAAAGCGGATAACGTCACTCTTTGACCCCGTGGAAAACGTCCAGAGCGGATCCTGGTCCTCGCAGAGCATGGCAGGGAACCCGTGTGAAGCATCCAGAGCGGAGCCTAGTCCTCGCCTAACGCGGCAGTGAACCCGTGTGAAGCATCTAGTGCAAACTTCCTGGTTACATGGAAAGCGGATAACGTCACTCTTTGACCCCCGTGGAAAACGTCCAGAGCGGATCCTGGTCCTCGCAGAGCATGGCAGTGAACCCGTGCGAAGCATCCAGAGCGGAGCCTAGTCCTCGCCTAACGCGGCAGTGAACCCGTGTGAAGCATCTAGTGCAAAATTCCTGGTTACGTGGAACGTGGATAAACGTCACTCTTTGACCCCACGGAAAACGGCCCAGAGCGGAGCCTGGTCCTCGCCAAGCACGGCAGTGAACCCGTGTGAAGCATCAGAGCCAAACACCGGACTGTGGAGTCCTTAAAAATCCACGGACTATGACGTCCTTAACCTCGACCGCGATGTCTTAAAACTAACGATCAACCACCCCTATTCCTTACAGATCTTTGCCTCGGTTTAAGGGTACATCTCTTCACTCCTTTGATGCCTGGCGTTGTAATTCCTCAACGTCTTCAAAGAGGTGACGGGTCCCTGCAACCAAACGTCGGACTGTGGAGTCCCTAAATCCACGGACTATGAGGTCCTTAACCTTGACCGTGATGTCTTAAAACTAACATCGGACTGTGGGGTCCCTAAATCCACGGACTATGAGGTCCTTAACCTTGACCGTGATGTCTTCTTAAAACTAACATCGGACTTGTGGAGTCCTTAAATCCACGGACTATGAGGTCCTTAACCTTGACCGCGACGTCTTTAAACTACAATATCTGGAGAAACCCCTGACTCCGTAGAACACGGACAAGGGTAACCGCATCGGCGCTTACAAGTCCTCACGACTGGGAGAAAAGCTCTTTATGAGACCCCTCGCGGTTCATAAAATGTAAAAGTCTCAGGAAGCAGATCTTAACCCTGAATCCCGAGCCATTGCTGTCCTGCAAGGAAATCAAGATAGGATATCCGCAGAATGCATTCAATAAAAAGGAGACACACCATTGAGAAGAAAAATGTATCTTTTATTCATAAACCAAAAAGGGTACAAGGTACAATTCAAGAAACAAAAATGAAGATACTCTTATCAATGAGTAGGTACAAAAAGGGAAGAAAAGATACAGTCCTTAAGCTGGTGGCCGGTGTAGTAATTTTAGCAGCTCGTCGTTTTGTTGCTGAGTCACGGCCTCATGACGCAAGATCTCCAGAAGGCGAGCCTCCGCCTGAGCTTGTTGGGCCTGATATGAAGCGAGCCGAGCTTCAAGCTCTTTTTCAGTGGCCTTGTGAGCCTCAACCCTCTCGCGAGTAAACATGGCGGCTTTATCAAGAGCTGCCACCTCCTTGATGGACTCCTGAAGTACTCGCCAAAGGTCATACGCTTTGTTGGCTTTCGCTGTAAGGCTAGTCTGAAGCTCGCTCAACGCCTTGGAGGCTAGCTCCCTCTCTGAAAACTTGCGGCCAAGTCTCTTCTCGCACGACGTCATGTTGGCCGCAATGTCGTGCTATCAGACCTCGTAACTCTACCTTTGCAGCCACGGCCTCCGAGGAAAGGCGGAGAACACTCGAGAGCATACAAACAAGCCTCCACCCTCCTACAGAACTCCACCCAGACCCGCACCACCTCCTCACTGTGATAGGTGGCGAGAAAAGGAAGGGAGCCGTTAGCTTCAGCGGCAAACGCTTCGGCCGTGGTTGCCCTACCAGGCACGAACCTCGCCCTCAATGAAGGAAGATAAGGAGACTAGACCAGGCTCAATTGGGCCAAGCGCTCTGACGCCCGCAAAGCGTAGGGGGCCGGACGGCATTCACAATGCGTGATTCCAAAGCCATGGGAGACTGGCAAGGGCTGTTCAGATTTGGCAGATGTTAGTAAAACTTTTAAAACAGGATGAACAGGGATTTTGATAAGATGTCACCACCGACAGTCATGCACGAAGGAGTTGAAGGTTCCCCTTGGCCCTTCTCAACGGAGCTGGGGACCTCTCTAGAAGAGACATTAGATCTGCTTTCTAACAAAATAGTGACAATGCTATTGATAAGTGAAATAAATGGCAAATGGACACTAACCTTGCCGCAGGAAAGGACAATACGCTGAGGGGGAATCGCCTGGCGGGGCTGCCATCTCCAATAGACGCTGAAATGATTGGTGAGGGCGATAGATCCGCGATCGTGGCTGGCCAAACCGCGTAATTTCTGGGAAAGATAAAAGATTTCAGACCATGAAGGGGTTTACTAAATTAAAACGCGGAGGGATACTTGAGGGGATAGCGCGCATTGAGCGGGGGGAAGGTACTGCGAACCTCCTCCAACACGGGTGAGTAGCCCGCCGTCACCTCACTCCAACTTTGGGCCGTACCTTCAGGCAAAGAGTCATAGAGGATAGCCCGACTACCTCACTTCCTACCTTGGGCCACCCTCAGCATAGTCCCCCGATGGGATGGCGGCTCCATAGACATCCCCCGTAGGGCGAGCACCCCTGATCAAGAGCCGCCGCTGGAGGTTCTATCACGAGAGAGAACAAGCCTCATCAAGCCTCCTCCCACCACCTAGCAAGGCCTCATTGAGAATTTTCGGCGGGCTTTAGCTTTAAAGGGCCAGTAGGAAAGCTCCCCCCAGCGTTGAAGATTTCTGCACGGTTCAAATAAAAATGATGATACATACTCACGAGCATAAAAAATCGAAAAGACTACAAAAGAAACACAGCGTAACCTATACGCAAGGAAAGCCCCTTAACATGGCTTCTTCAATCCGCTTTTCCTTCTCAAGGAGATAAAGCTCGCCGAGGTTCAAGAGTAGACTCATGACCACCGGTCCATAAAGAAAGTGGCATCAGCTGCATCTTCTGAAGCGACCTGCTTCAAAGCCCTTTTCCCCCCATTCCTCCAAAGGGCCGATAAATCGCCGCCGAATCCACGAAGGGTCTTCGTAAAAAATTACAGCGGGATAAGACTTCTTCGGAACCTTGGCATTATGGGATGGATCTTTCGAACGCCGTAAAGCCTCAGCCAGTTTGAGCAGCCTCCCTCGTCAGCCGAACTCGGGAAGAGAAGCCCAGCATCTGACCCTTGCAAGGCCCAAGGGTTCGTCTTCAAGAATAGGCTCAGATTCCACCATAGAATCAAGCGGGGGTAGTAGCCACTTTCCTCCGTCGTTTAGACCCAGAGCCGGCCCGCTGAAGATGACCGCTTCCTCCCTCGCGAAAGCCTTAGGGCGACGCTGGCCCACATCGCCTTCAACGCCCTCATCCCTGTTACTCTCGCTCGGTGCCGCAACCAAGGAAGACGTCGACTTCGTCGACGCCGCGGGAGGCGGCGCCGCCACCGGCAGAGGTGCTACCACTGGAAGCCCGTCTACCTCGCGATCGAGAACCCCAAGGGCATACCAGCGGTCGGAGTGAGGTCTACCCCTGACTCCCCCGGAATGAGGGCGGCGGCGCCAATTTCCCTCAAAGGAAAAGCGGACTGGAACCCTCGGTCGCAACTCAACTCGCGAGACCTGAGGAGGAGCGTCATGACCAAGAAGAACCCTTCTTTCTTCAGCAATAATCGGGGTGACCCGATGAAGATACCAGCCTGTAAATGCGCCCACACATCGAGGGATGTACTCGGGCTTCAGGGACCATGAAAATGGGAGCCCGGTGTTCAGCCTCATGAAATGATGAGCTGCGTCACGAACAGCGTCGAGCGAAGGAACTGGAGCAATCATAAAAGCCTCAAAAGGAAACGCCCTGGTCATATCCAAGCTGCCGAGCAAATCGATGAGGGATTGTACCGCATAAAAAGGGCTGCACTATCCTGGCGAAACACCAGGTAGCCCGGTCTAATTGAATACAAGTAGGTGGCCTCTCGGGGCTTCAGAGAAGGTGCGGTTGTCCTTTGACTGGTCCCAAAGTTGCTGAAACAGGGACCCGAAGAAGAAGACAGAACCCGATCATTAAAAGCTAACCCGCCGGCGGTGGCGTGAGGGGAAATCAGCACCCTAATAGCCCCAAAATTGAGTTGGATCGGCAGCGGAAGCACCCACCAGTCGCATAAGTCGCGGGAAGGTATAGGCGTCGTAAAAAGCAGGCCTCTGATGCATAGCAAAAGACCCCAGCACGTGCAATTTCAATCCACGACGTGAAGTAATGAAGCGAAAAAGTTCACTACGTCCACGCCAGGCGTGGAGGTATTAGCCGCAGTGCCCAATCCATTATAGAGGTGCGCCAGGGCCGGGATGCCAATAGCCAACCGCGTCCCCTCCGCAATACGATGCGCCGGAGTATATGACCGAGGCTCTCATGAAGCGGCGATGCATGGGGATAACGAACCCAACTTAGCCAAACACTAATAAACCCCCACAAAGAAACGTCTCCTCGTCCCATGCCTAGGACAGCAGC